>JARPMJ010007171.1:20000-45293 GCA_033366665.1 Phoxinus dragarum | reverse complement strand
GTTCCCAAAAACTTGCTTTTGATTAAACTTTTGTGCGATATATCTTTGAATCCATTAAATTCCAGACTTTGACCTGGCCAACTGTGACTAAAGAGTTTACACATACTGGTGGATTAACAATTACAGAAACATAAAAAAATATTTTGGTAATCACTGATACTGTTAGTTTAGGGCAGCTGTGGCACAAACCTTACATTGGGTGGTGGTCTAATACATTTATTAAGCAATGAATATATATATATATATATATATTTATATTTATATCTATATCAGCATTCCTCACAGGCACATCCACAACACCACGGACCTCTGAAGCCAACAGTGCACAAACGAACCCAACAAGCACATCAAAACTTACATCATCAAATATAGACTCACAGACTACAGGTACAATTATATATATATATATATATATATATATATATATATATATATATATACACACACACACACACACATAATTAATTGATATATCTGATGTGTGATGAACTAAACTACATGAGTTTCTAAAAGTTTTTGAATTATTTGCACTGATCAGAACATAGACTGTTTTATGTGCAACAATAGTTTGATGTATTTTAAAAAGTCAGCAGTCAAAACTAAAACCGTCGGAGGATCAATGTTCTCCTCAATTTTTTTCTGACAAACAGCAAATGGGTGTATTACAGTATGTACAGTGTTTTCTCAAACTTTTAAATTGCAGTGTACTGTATTTATTATTAGATGGGTTAGGGGTAGAATCCATAGCTGGCACACCTGGTTCCCCAACGAAGATGACGATAAAGCAGATTCAAATGAAAGGAGGATTAATTCCAAACGTAAATACAAGTAAACATACACTTGACAAAAAACAATACCTGACACTGAACCAAAGACAGCAGGAACTAAATACACAGATGATAACGAGACAATGGCAGACAGCTGTGATGATCATTAGTGTCCATGGTGATTGATGACGTGCAGGTGATAGCTGATCAGGTGATGGCTGATAGTGAGCAGGTGGGAAACATGAGGGATGCTGGGAAGTGTAGTGCCATTGAGGTGTGTGACAATAGCTCAGTACTCACTCACGAGTACTTTTAAAGAAGCTACTCTCAGACTACTTAGGTCATTTTTTATATGTACATTTAACACAAATATTTGAGCAATCTGTCAAAAACTTGTTTACAACTAAAAATTATATTGTCATTTTTTAGGCAAATAACAAATTGAAACAACTAAATAGTATTTATTCACACATAATAACAAAAAAATGATATTTTGTATGGCGTCCTTTAACCTTGATAGCTGCTTGTATTCTTGTTGGCATTGTTTTCATGTACAGTACTTTTCCAATATTTGTTGTTATTGACTTCCAAATAGTCTCTAGTTGTTCCCAAATACTTGCTTTTGATTAAACATTTTTGCGATATATCTTTGAATCCACTAAATTCCTGACTTTGACCTGCCTGGCCAACTGTGACTAAAGAGTTTACACATACTGGTGGATTAACAATTACAGATTACAGAAACATAAAAAAAATGATTTTGGTAATCACCGATACTGTTAGTTTAGGACAGCTGTGGCACAAACCTTACATTGGGCGGTGGTCTAATATTCATAGGCCCTTCTGAGTCAGTGTAAACACTGATGCTCTGTGATGCTTTCAGCTCTCCTCACAGGCACATCCACAACACCACCGACCTCTGAAGCCAACAGTGCACAAACAAACCCAACTACAAGCACAACAAAACTTACATCATCAAATATAGACTCACAGACTACAGGTAAAACACACACACATATATATATTTATATACAGTATGTATAATTAGTTTATATATCTGATGTGTGATGCTGAACTAAACTCTACATGAGTTTCTAAAGGTTTTTGAAGTATTTGCACTGTTCAGAACATAGACTGTGTTATGTGCAACAATAGCTTGCTCAGTGTTCATTAAAGGGATAGTTCACTTCAAAATGAAAATTCTGTCATCATATACTCACCCTCAAGTTGTTTCAACCCTGTATTAATTTCTTTCTTCTGCTGAACACAAAGGAAGATATTTTGAAGAATGTCAGGAACCAAACAGTTAACTGGTCCAATTGACTTCCATAGTATTTTTTTCCTACTATGGAAGTCAATGGGACCAGTTAACTGTTTGGTTCCTGACATTCTTCAAAATATCTTCCTTTGTGTTCATCAGAAGAAAGAAATTAATACAGGTTTGAAACAACTTGAGGGTGAGTATATGATGACAGAATTTTCATTTTGAAATGTAAAATTTCCCTTTAAGAGCAGGCTAGACCCTTTAAACGTAAAGGGATTTTAACTCTTTTTTTCATACACTATTATTTAAAATAGTGATGAGTTTAGTGAAAAAACCTTTCCATCTTTTCATCTCTGTAATTATACCTGCCTGTTATTTTTGGAAGTAGATATTTTATCACTGTTAAGTGATGCATTTAAAAAAGTTGGCAGTCAAAACTAAAACTGTTGGAGGATCAGTATTCAGCAAATGGGAATGTATGTATTACAGTATGTACAGGCTTTTCTACATTTGTAAATTGCAGTGTACAGTATTTATTATTAGAGGGGTAGAATCCATAGCTCAGTACTCACTACTCATTGAGTAGTTTTAAAGAAGCTACTCTTTTACTCAAACTCAAGTAGTATTTTTGACAAGCACATTTATCACACTACATTTTTGAAAAGTAATGGTGCTTAGACTTGAGTATTGTTTCAGTACTCTTTCAAAGTGTAAATTATGTTTGTCTGTGGCCCCGTTTACACCTTTTACAGTTTTTTCAATTTGCTTGCACACAAATTTTTGAAACTATGGCTCAATTTCTTAAAACGCAAAACCACAAAACACGCACACAACATGCAAAACATCTGACATCTCTTGCAAAAGCAAACACATCATTCAAAACTATTTTAACTCTTCCAAAAATTTTGTTTTTGCGTAGTAAACTCTACAAACAAACATAAAATGATTAGCCACATGCACACCAAACTACACACGGATGTGAAAAATGAAAACACTACTATCGTGTGTCTTTTGCTTGTTCAGTGGATATATACAGGAATTTCTCACACGTACATGTATGTGCACAAATGCACTGTATATGCAGTATGTATGAACAATTGATGGATGTTACAGTTATTGAACTGAACTGAAGCAACACTGAAGTGACTTGACCAGAATATGACACTATTGGCTTGTTGGCCAAGCTGATTTTGAATTTGTTACTATTGTGAAGCTGCTGTGAAACAATCTATATTGTAGTTTGTATGTACATTCAATATATATATGCGCTGTGTGTGTGTGTGTGTGTATTTATGTATGTATATGTATGTATGTACGTATAAGTATGTACATATATACATACATACATTCACACACATACATGTAAATATATATACATATATATTTACACTATAAACAGAAATAATGTCTTTCTTTCTTGGATAACGCTAAATACAGGTGTAAATGGGGTCTAAAAGGTTTTGAGCTTGCCCACTTTCTACCACTTCCAGAGGTAGTCGAAAACACATTCGACGGGATTGGGATTGCTTTACTACGAAAGTAAAGTAAACTTGTAAAGCAGTGTGTGTGTGTGTGTGTGTGTGTGTGTGTGTGTGTGTGTGTGTGTGTGTGTGTGTGTGTGTGTGTGTGTGTGTGTGTGTGTGTGTGTGTGTGTGTGTGTGTGTGTGTGTGTGTGTGTGTGTTTAATGAAAAAATACTTCCTCATGCTTTGGGACAATTTTATCAAAAGCATTCATTGGTTACCTCCCTTCTGAGTCAGTGTAAATACTGTTGCTCTTCGATGTTGTCACCATTCCTCACAGGCACATCCACAGCACCAACGACCTGTGAAGCCAACTGTGCACAAACGAACCCAACAAGCACAATATCAGTATCAATAGTCGTACAGTTTCAAGGTAAAATATATAAAGCAAAAGCATAGAACAATCAAATATAACCATTAATGCAGGGCTGGTGATATATTTAAATATGTGTTTTTGAATGCAAATATACTTATGTTTCTGAGACAATTATACATTACACATTCATAGGTTACTTCCCTGTTGAGTCAGTGTAAATACTGTTGCTCTGTGATGTATTCATCATTCTTTGCAGGCACGTGCGCAGCACCAACGATCTGTAAAACCCACAGTGCACAAACGAACCTAACTACAAGCACAAACATATCAGTATCAATAGTCTTGCAGGCTCCAGGTAAAATATATAAACCAAAAGCATTACATATAGAACAATCAAATATAACCACTAATGCAGGGCTGGTGATATCTGTAAATATATGTGCAAAAATACTTCCTTAGTTTCAGAGACAATTACATTACACATTCATACTGTAGGTTACTTCCCTGTTGAGTCAGTGTAAATACTTTTGTTTGGTATTTTATAATATATATATTTTTATAATATTAGAATATATTTTCAAATGTAATTTATCCCTTTGATGACAAAGATGAATTTTAAGCAGCTATTATTCCAGTCTTATATGCTGATTCGATGCTCAAGAAACATATGCTGTTATTATCAATGTTAAAAAGCAGCTGAAGGATCATGTGACACTGGAGTGATGGTTGCTGAAAATTCAGCTTTGCCATCACTGGAATAAGTTAAATTTTTAAATATATTAAAATAGAAAACAGTTTATTTTACATTGCTATAAAAATATCTCACAATATTAATTTTTTATACTGTATTTTGTAACAAATAAATGTAGCAGTGGGGAGCATAAGATACTTATTTCAAAATTGCAGGGCTGGTATTAATAAATTAGCAGCAATTTAAAAAATATTTGTCTTTTTAATAAATAAACTTGTGTTTTAGAGACTATTAAACACTGTAAAAACTGAAGGTGCCTCAACCCAATCCTGTTGAGGAACTTCAAAATGTATTTTAAGTGTCTCAAAACACTTTTTCTTTCTTTTTCTTTCCATTGACAGTCTGCAGTTTTTCCAGGAACTTATGGGATCCTTTAAGCACTTTGTACCCAGTTCTGATGTTCTGGAGTCACATTTTTTAGTTCTAAGTTTCTTCTTCGTTAAAGGGGTTAAATGTTAAATCTTATGTTGCTAAATGACTGGTTATTGCATTATTTTAGTGTCGTGTGTTACTTTATGATGTTTTTTTGTATTTGTGTGCACCTTCTATATAGCAGTATTGACCTCAGCCATGTGGAAAAACTTCTTGTGATGAGATTCAGTCTACATGTGTGTCTTTCTAATTACTACCTGTGTTTTTGGTGGTTGTCAGTATATTATAAAGGTTCAGAAGTTTGGTATATTAACACTGTCAGTTAATAAAATACAAGTTTTTACTGTAAATTTAAGTTAAATCTGTAAAACCTCAAATTTAGCTATAAGCATTTTTTACAGTGAAGTTCTGGCAATTCACATCTGCCTAAATTTCACAGATTTTTGTTACAGTATTTTGCATTTAAAGTGGTAGGTGACATATATATTAGTTTGGGGTAAAACATATCACAGTATTTTTGGGAAACGTGTTTGAAAACAGTCATTATTTTCGGAACTCTACTTGTAGCTTCTAGTCTTTTGCACGCTGGAAAGGTTTCATGGATGTTTAAGGTTCCCTGTGGAACCACGGATGCCAATGTAAGGCAAAAAGAACCTCAGATACTTTGATCTCCTGAGATATGGACAACACAAACACATACAGCCATTTGTCTCCACACCCCACAGAGTGAAGAAGCAGGAAAGCTTCTTATATAAAAGGATTATGTTCTATGTCAATGCTTGTGAATTAACAGTCATGTTTGGTATCATTTGAAATGTCTCAGTGTGACTGGTATAATGGTATCATACACACAGAAGTAAACCAAAAGGTTATGAGGGTTTTAAGAGTTTAGAGATACTTTGGTTTCTGTGGTGGATGTGCTCTCTGCCTCTCTCCCAGGGTTTTTGCAAAATCTTAAGTTCATTCTTCAATTTGGGGGATGTTTTGTTTGATGAGTATTTAAAGAAATGTTGCAAAAGCAATTCTGTATAGCCAGATCAGCCCGTAGTACTGAGTGTCTATTTTTCTGATGTTATATGCATCCTTTACTCTTTATTTCTGTGCAATTGGCATGATACATTTACCTGACTAATAATAAATTGTTACATTTGAATGTATTCAGACTTACTTGAAATTATTAACTCAAGTAGATTACATTGTATCCACTGTAACTGCAAATCTGCGTTCAGGTTGGTAACGGACTCAAATCTAGTATTGAGTGGAGCATAGGGCACGCCAACTGAGATTTTAGAGCGTCGGCTAACCGGTTCAAGTGTACTGTAAAGGCTAAAAAGGGAATTTGGATAAGAATGTTGATTAACCAACCTAAATAGTGTGAACCTTATCTGTTTATTGTAATGTTACTCTAGCTAATGTAGGCCTATGGGAAACCATGGCATGAACAAACCAATGCTACCATCAGAGAAAGTAATATTGGTCGGCTTATATCTGTAGTAGTGGTTGTGACCTCTGACTACAGATAGTTTTGCTTTATTCAAGTGTATATGGATCTATGGGGACTAAACAAAATACTTTTAGAGAGAGTAAGCATTGGAGTGGCCATCTAAATAGTATAGTCAATTACCCCTGTCTAGTGACCAAGACTAGCGAGTGGGATCTGCGTAAAAGAACGGCTGGCGCAAGACCCATGAGCGCCATTGGTATCCGAATGAACTAGTACAGAAAGAGTAAAGAGTTAAATAGAATAATCATGTGTCTAGATAACTTATTATATAAATGGTCAATAATCAATTGTCATTTAATCTAAATTTGAGGTTGTGATACAATGGAGTCAGATAAAATTTTAATTCGAATTAAACTACCTTTTCACACTGAAAAGACAGGTAGGCCTATCCTTCACCCGCTCTATTGGAAACCGTCGTTGGGCCAGCGGGCGGGCCTTACACCAATAAAGAACCTTTATTTTTAAGAGCATGATGATAAATCTTGTAATTTGTTTTCATTTATTGTAGTTACATCAACATCGCCTTCTCAGTCTGGGCAATATGTGGTATGTAGACTGTATGCATGTTGCTAAGTGGTATTTTATTGTAGCAAGCATGTATATAAATACAATTTTCTCATGATGATTCTACAATTGTAATTAGGTTTTGCAGTTTTGCATGGCTTGCTCGCCTCTAATTTAGCCTTTTTGCCTCTTGCTTCCATGAATATAATTTTCATGATCTGCATGTTGGTTATTAAAATATGCATATTTGAATATCGATGTTGCTTTTTCTACTTAACATGAGTGTGTTTGTATTTGTACATATGTATTTTTGTATACATGTCAGAGAGGTGTTTTAGCACTGTTATTGTTCAGTCGCCTCAGTTTTCTTGGAGGCTCTTCACTCCTGATTATCATTAGACCAGTTTTGAAAATAACGGTAAGTGTGTCAAAAAACTTTAATACATATTATGACCTCCATTTGAAATTCACAGATTCATACTAAATCCGTAATTTAAACATAATGTCCGCATAAATAATGTATTATTTCTCTCTTCACAGGCAACCATGAGTGCGTCCGTCCTTGAACTAGCATCCAAAACTGTTGCTGTCATCCTTGTACTAATAAAAGCAATTGAAGTAAGGATTATTTTTCTACTACTTTATATTTTACCTTATGACATACAGTATTGCATTGTTTAAACTGAATATTTGGTTAAGACATAGGCTATTAAGAATAAAGAGAAAAAGACATCCAATTTATTTCCCATTTCTGTGCATATTTTTGTGTTAGTATGAGTGCGTGTACGAGTTTGCTGGTTTCAGGACTGTGTTTACCGCTTTGACGGTGGCTGCCATGGTTTCAAGCCTGTTGCACACTGTCACTGTTTTCCTTCACTGCGGGCCAAGCCATGAATTGTGAGTGTTATCTTTAGCTACATATTAGCGCCAGTGGTGTCACCGAAGAGAAATGCAGAAAATAGGCTTGTTTGAGATGAGCAAAATCTGCGCAGAACCGGTGATCAGCGCGAGATGCATGCCGGTTAGAAATGTGTCCGAGTGCGGTCCGCCTGGCTCTGATGTCATGCCGACGTATGTAAAAAAAACTCTCGCGAGCGCAAGGCGCACGTGTCGGATTCTGCAGTTGCGCGCAGTTGCTCTCGACCGACTGCGCTGATCAAAAGCATTATGGGAAACGACTTGCTGACGACACGGCTTAATGCTCATTGGTTTAAACAACCATAATGTATTGTTCTCTTTTAAATGTTTTATTTTAAAACTCTGATATCATGTTTATTTTATGTGTATAAATTGTGTGTGAATATTCTCGAACTCTCTGACAGTGCGATCTCTATATGGATTATGTGATTATGTAATTTTTATTAAAAAAAAATATATAAAACACATGTCTGTATTAAAGAAAAAAATTATTGATAAACACGTATTTGGAATGGGATTAAATAACCAGTGCTTTGGGTGTCTTGTTCATTATATTTATTTTAATATAAAAGCAACAGAACTTAAATGACATCCAGTTTATTAGCAACACTGTGCACGAGCGTGAATCATGTGAATCCCGCGATATCCATTTTTGATCTCACAGGTGTCAGATCCACTGCGAGAAGAGAGAACTGTCCGGCTTGCCTGCGCTTTTTTCACTCCTCCCCTCACTGCAGCCGCCTACTCTCGCAAACAATTCAGGCGAGTAGCGCATCTCAAACAAGCCTATTAATAACCTTTTCCAAACGGGGTTTGTCTGCTAGCTCCGCCCGAACTCACACCATTGATTGATTCAGTGTTGCAATGAGTTGTTATTGGTCAGGCTGTTATACTAATATTGGCGCTTTTCCACTGCACAGTACCAGCTCGCCTTGGCTCGCCTCGCCTCGACTCGACTCACCTTTGTTTGGTTTTCCACTGTGTAAAAGTTGTACCGGTACCTGCTTGCAGGTACTTTTTTTCGTATCACCTTCAGCGAGGTTCTAAGCGAGCCGAGTCGAGCTGAGGCGATACTAAAATGTGACGTGACACACGGCAGACTGCTGATTGGTCAGAGAGAATCGTCACTATTCACTGTGTCATCATTGCACGCACCAGACGGAGTATCCTGAATAACCCAAGGGGGTAATCCATCCGCCGGAAACTGAAGCCTCCGCGGGCGCCGCCATTGTAGCAGAACTTCACCTGCTGTTAGCATTCCATTGACTCCCATTCATTTTTGCGTCACTTTGACAGCGAATAACTTTACATCTGAGGCGTCCAAAGACTCCATTTGTCCATTATTTTTTTCTAAAGAAACCCGACAATGTATAAAAGGCTCCATTACCTTGTACCTTACGTTATGGCCCCGTAGGAGCCGTTTTTGTAAAAATAGGCTAACGATTGCGTCATAACTCACGCGACTCTCTGTCGCACTGTAGAGAAATTACCGTATAGACCGGCGTAGAAGCTCGCAGGCAATCGGGGGAACGTGGAGGCATTAAGTCCGATAAAGTGAAGGGAGTAGCCCACAGAGAGTGATAAAGTTGCTCCTGCTGCTAGCTCATGGACAGCTAATACTCACGCTCTCCGTCTCTGCGAGATTCGGAAGGGAATGATTCAGATTTCTCTCCGCACAGCTACTAGAAGACTGACAGCTGTCAGACACGTTGCTCACGTGTTCAAGCTCAGTTTGAGCCTGCGCAGTTCGCCTGGCGATCAGGAAGTGAGTGCTTCAAATGGGCTTCACTTTTCTCCGTTGAAGTCTATGGGGTCGCTGTGTCCATCTTATATACTGTCTATGGAATAACCCCGACATTTTTAAATAGTTTTGCCAGAGATTGCGTGATATACCCATTACTAATATTATGTAAAACAGCATACACTCGATTTCCTCCATTGTCCTGTGTGTGTGGGTAGCGGGTGTGTGTCGCGTCGCTATGACAACCAGGTACTATTGTGGAGGTACTATCTGCAATGGAAAACGGAGCGAAACACGAACCGAGACGAGGCGAGGCGAGGCGAGTCGAGCTGGTACTAGTAATGGAAAAGCGCAGTTTCATTCATAAATGTAAAACGTCTGTGTTTTGAATTTAACACTCTAAAAACCTTGACTTACAGAAGGAAGTGTTGGCTCTGTGCCATCGTAATGGTTGACTTAATGAATACTACCATTACAAGTAAGGTTCAGTATTTCACACTCTTTATTAGTAAATTACATTTTTCTGTTATGTTGTATAAGTTACTTTTTTTCTCTCTAAATTGTTGTGGCAAAAACAATATTTAACAAAACACAGCATTCCCAGGCAAAAGAGACGTCAAGATCCAAATTGTATTTAAAAGAAAAATATATATTTATTCTTGCAAGAATAGTTCCCATTCTAGCCACACATGCTAGCTGAAGGCCGGGGTGAAACCCCAGCCTTTACAGACCAGTTTGCAGAGCAGAGTGAGAAGTTTGGTGTTGGTGTGAATACTAATTTACTAAACGTATTCCAAACGTATTAAAAGCTAATTCATATTTATCTAATTCATATTTTTTTTGTTTAAAATCCTCTTCTTTCATGTATAGCCACGGCAATATTTTTTGGAACGTCGTGCTTTGAGGAGCGCTGGCTGCTAATATTAATGGGAGTTTATGTTGCTTGGGAGATCATGTTGTACCTTGGATCAGTTTGCTGTGAAAATATGAAAAAATGCCAGACAAGAAAAAAAGTCAGAAGTAAGTATCCTCTGTGCCAGTTGATTCAAGGCACTAGAGAAACTCCCACAGAAGCCTCATAAATATACTCATGAATGGAATTTAAAGAATGCTATGTGTTATCTGTCACACCCAGATACAGTCTTGTGTACTTCCTTATGCATGTCCCAGAATTTATTAACAATCTCAATTGTTTACATTTGTTTGTCTGCAGAAAATCAGAATCGTATTTTGGAAAAGAGGGTAAGTGAACTTTACACTTTACAGTGTATAGCAACTCCACACAGATTTGATGGCACTAGACCATATCTGCAAGGATCTTTGCACAATTAATGTAAACATTACAACATATGCAATGCCACTGAAAACCAGTGACACATTTCAAAGGAAAAAAAAAAACGGCATAAGTGTGCACTTTTTAGTAACTGTGTATGTTGAGAATGACTAACCATCAAGCTCATGAACTTACACGTCATGGGTGTGTACACTTATGAAGTTAGTTATTCCAAGTTCCTATTTGGTCCCACTTTATATTAAGTGCATGGCTGTAAGTACTAAGTGCTTACATTGAATTGATTAATTTGATACATTGGACTTATTGTGTACATACATTTTTTTTTTACATTGACTTGTATTTTGAAAATATCTGCATGTAATTACAGCTGTAATTAATGTATAATTACATTTGTAATTACACGGTTGACCCTTCTCTTACACCTTAACCCACCCTTAAATCTACACATACCACTACACCTGTCTCTAACATATCACACCTCAATAGCAGCAAAAGTGTTTTGCAATACAACATTAACACAATATGTACATTGTACTTATTTTTCGATGCAAGTACATAGCCACTTAATATAAAGTGGGACATTTTATTTTTCTTTGAAACGTGTCACTTTGGTTTTCAGTGGCATTGTAATATTTACATCAATTTCTTTGCAGGATTTTTGCATGTTTAATGCATGATTGATTTTTATTTATTTTTTACATCACAAAAAGCAGCTTTTTAAATGGGGTGTGTAGACTTTTTATATCCACTGTAACAGGTTGACCTCAACATCTTAGGAACTTGCTAAATTACAAGACCATACAATTGGTTATATTGCGATATTACCTTAAATTAAGACTTTCCTTTCTTTCTTTTTTGGCAGATATCCCCATGGTTGATTATGTTTATAATCTTTACAATTATTAATATAACGTTGACAGCAGCACTTATGACAGGAGTGTCTTTGGTCAGAATGATACATTGAGAGACCGTCTGCAGATTGTTCAGTTTGCAAATTTGTAATCTTGGTACCTTTGAAAGGCTGAGCAAAGTGGGTGCAACTCTTTCCAGTTGTAGTAGTACATCAGAATTCAGTAATCTCTTTAAAGGATACATTTAGGATACAATTAAAGATGGAAAAATGACCTTCATCATAACTTTGTCTGCTTTTGATGAGAATCCTTCCTTTTATCACTGATAATGTTGAACGCTAAAGTGATTGTATAACTTATCTAGACGTTCATGTTAAATCCTACGTTTTCTGTTGAGTTTTAAGAAAAACTTAAACCTTTGAACAATAAGAGGTTAAAAAACAACTTTAATGGAGTTAGATTAATTATATTGGAGTCAGATAAACTGAAATCTGCACTACATATTTTAAATGCTTTTTGTTATTGGTTCAAAATAGTAACGTATGCTCCCAGCCTTACACCTTTATTTACACCTTTTTATTACTTCTTATGAATTATGTTTCTGAGTTTGTCTGTTTTAGTAGTTTGACACTAAATATTTATGCAATTGCAATTATAAAAGGCTACATAGCAACATAAACAAAGAACAGTTTCGATAATGTGTCATGCTTCCTGATGTGTTTCTCATTCCATCAACATTAAAAAACAATTGCTTGAGTAAAATCCAGTTCTCTGTTTATCTTTCTGCTTAACAGTCATCAGTTCAAACCTCTGCCAAATGCACTGTTTGGGTGTTTCTCAAATGGAATCTCGGCTGTTATGTCATCAAGCGCCGCTGAAGGCCGTATCAATTTGAAGGATCTTTGTTTTACATCCTTCGTTTAACTTATTTTGAAGGGTGCATCAAGTGTATCCTTTGCATCCTTCAATTCAGTCCCAATTCAGAGGCTGCATCATTCGAAGGCTGGTGGCGTCACAGCGGAGCGTCAAAGTCTCTCCCAATTTGAAGGCTCCTTCAAATACAGCCTCCAAATGCATCCTTCGTTTTGCGCGCGATGATGAATACAAGCGTGAAGATCCTTCATGGCCTTTCCTAACCCAGAATTCATTCCGCACCAGTGACAACAGGATTTTTTTTTTTGAAAGACATTGCCAAATGACACTTTTAAATGGGTTTCAGCTCAAATATCTAACGATTCAAGAGTAAAACAAAAGAAAACAACTTAAAAGTGGTTCAAATTTTGACCTAAATTCTTACTAAGATTTGATTATACTATTATATACAGAAATTGACCATGGTGAACATAGACAGTTTGTGAACCCTGTTTTGTTTTTAGACAGTTTAGTATAACTTTCAAAAAAGTCTAGTAGCTAGGTGACAAGAACATAGACTAGACAGACCGTCCCATTTAACGCTTGGCTCTGTCCGACCTTCGTGGCCTTCGAAGGATGTGAAGCCTCTGAATTGGGACACAGCTGAGCAGTACCACTTGTTTACCCAATTCCCACACCTCACAACGTTTTGAGTGAACTTTGGGAGTAACTTGTAAACTGTAATAAAAAAAATTGTTAAACTGTAAAAAAAGTTTCGCTCTATGAACGCAATATAAGCATTTTGCGCCCATAATCTAAACGCAGTATAGGCTCGTTAGGAAAAAAATGTGAAAGAAACAATGGAACTATTTTGAAGCACTTTGAACTTGTAGATATCTGGTTAATTTTCTTCCTGTGGTATTAGTGTATGATGAGTCATGTCACCAGCAGTTTCACTGGATTACACGCCCTTTCAGGTGCTCACCGCAGTCAAATGACGCTCCTCCTCTCTGGACGTCGAATGAGGTGGAGGGATAGAGTTCTGGGTAACGTTAGGATGTGGTTGGATATTTTAGCTCCACTCATTAGGCCCAAATTACACTCGCTCCTCCTGTTGTATGTGGTTAAAAGCAATACAAAATATAGCTGCAAGCAGCGATTACGGGCCCAAGCCGGTGGCACCGCCACCCTGGTGCCTTTAGTTACACTAAAGGCACCGGGCTGGCGCTGCCACCGGCTTGGGCCCTCCATCGCTGCTTGCAGCTATATTTATATATATATATATATATATATATATATATATAAAAAAGCCGCCACCCCGTTGCCTTTCGGGTTCCTGTGCACGACGGGCAATAACGTAACCCCGCTTTGACTGTCGAGAAGAAGTCTGCTTTAGAGCTTGTATCAGTGTGAGTCTTTCTGCTCCCCTCCAAACACACACAGAAAAGGGGGGGCTGTCTGTGTGTGTGCCCTCCCTCCGCCCCCCCGCCCACCCCCCCCCCCACCCCACAAACACACACACACACACACAGAGAGAATGGCAGGGGGAACTCTGTCAGAGAGAGACAAAACCACATTCAAACCAAAATATCTGACTTCCTGTTGGTCGGAGCTAATGACTGTAAATGAGAAAGTTGTCCGGATCGATAAGCACAATATACAGACCGAGTTTTGTGACTGTAGGTAAAAATAACCCCCCCCACTTTAGTCAAAAGTATCTTGAAAGTAACACACTTCCTGCTGCCAGTTGGTGGCGCTATAACTTTGACTCACAATAGTCACATCCATGTGATCGCCCTATTACAACAAACACACTGCTGAAGTTTCATCAAGATCAATAAATGTATGAAGACGTTATAACACATTGTGTTTTTCTTTTCTCGCCATAACTTCGTTTCCTCGCCACGGCCAAACCGTTCGAGATATCAAAAATCCGTCCGCAATTTAGCGTCCTCAAAGTCTTTACTTCATGTTGACCGAGTTTGGTGGCGATAGGATCATTTTTCTTGGAGGAGTATATAAAATTCCAGGGGCATGCATTTTCATACAGCCCCATAATAGCCGACTTCCTGTTGGGACTGGCGTAAAACTTAGAGCACGAAAGTTGTTCGGCCCGATTAAATCTATATGTGTACCGAGTTTCATATTATTACATGCAAACGTGTTTGATATATGGACCAAGTTTTTCGGACCACGTTCAAGGGGGCGCTGTTGAGCTCCCCTGCCACGCCCGGGTACCAGCTTCAGCCCAGCCCTGATGGCCGCAGGTTCTGACCTGTGTGCAAAGTTTCAAGAGTTTTCGAGCACGTTAAGGGCCCCAAAAGTGCCCGAGAAGTCCCCACACAGCAGAGAAAGGGTTAAAATAAAGCCCCCCTTCTCTCTCACACACACAGACACTGAGAGAGACTGGTAAAATTCCCATCAAATCACATTCAAACCAAAATATCTGACTTCCTGTTGGTCGGAGCTAATGACTGTAAATTAGAAAGTTGTCCGGCTCGGGGAGATAAATATAAATACCGATTTTTGTTACTGTAGGTAAAACTAATACCCCATTTTTGACTAAAGGTGGCGCTACTGAGCCCCTCCACCGCGCCCGTTTCTGAAACTTCACACATACCTAGTACCTAATAAATCTGATATGCATGTTGAGTTTCATGCAATTTGAAGCATGTAAGAGCCTCAAATGCACCCAAAAAGAATATAACAGTTTAAAGCGTTGCCATGGCAACAGTATTTAAGATATCAATAATTCTTTCACAGGTCTACATCTGCCGTGTGTTTACATTATACACATAAAGTTTGAAGAAAATCGGGTAAAAATAAGAGGGTGAATTCAAAGCATTTTGAAAGTGACACACTTCCTGCTGCCAGTTGGTGGCGCTATAACTTTGACTCACAATAGTCACATCCATGTGATCGGCCTCTTACAACGAACACACTGCTGAAGTTTCATCAAGATCAATTAATGTATGAGGATGTTATAACACACTTCCTGTTTCCAATATTCGCCATAAATTCGTTTCCTCGCCACGGCCAAACCGTTCGAGATATCAAAAATCCCCTCGCAATTTTTCATCCTCCATGTCTTGACTTCATGCACACCGAGTTTCGTGGTGATTGGTTGAATCGTCTAGGAGGAGTATTTTAAATTCCATTGCATGTGTTTTTTAAACTACGCCAAATAGCCGACTTCCTGTTGGGCTGGGGTAAAAAGTCAGAGCACGAAGGATATATGAACCGATGAGATCTATAAGTGTACCGAGTTTCATATTATTACACGCAAGCGTGTTTGATTTATGGACCAAGTTTTCGGACCGCGTTCCAGGGGGCGCTGTCGAGCCCCCCTGCCACGCCCCGGGTCCCAGCTTCAGTCCGGCTCTAATGGCCGCGGGTTCTGACATTTGTGCAAAGTTTCAAGAGTTTTTGAGCACGTTAAGGCCCCCAAAAGTGCCCAAAAGGTAGTAATATAATAATAAATATATATATAAATAAATATAGCTGCAAGCAGCGATTACGGGCCCAAGCCGGTGGCACCGCCACCCTGGTGCCTTTAGTTACACTAAAGGCACCGGGCTGGCGCTGCCACCGGCTTGGGCCCTCCATCGCTGCTTGCAGCTATATTTATTTATATATATATATATATATATATATAAAAAGCCGCCACCCCGTTGCCTTTCGGTTCCTGTGCACGACGGGCAATAACGTAACCCCGCTTTGACTGTCGAGAAGAAGTCTGCTTTAGAGCTTGTATCAGTGTGAGTCTTTCTGCTCCCCTCCAAACACACACAGAAAAGGGGGGGGGGGCTCACATTAGTTACATCCATGTGATCGCTCTCTTACAACAAACACGCTACTGAAGTTTCATCAAGATCAATAAATGTATGAAGACGTTATAACAGATCGTGTTTCTCTTTTCTCGCCATAATTTCGTTTCCTCGCCACGGCCAAACTGTTCGAGATATCAAAAATCCGTCAGCAATTTAGTATCCTCAATGTCTTGTCGTCAGGCTGACCGAGTTTGGTTGCGATTGGATGAATTTTCTTGAAAGAGTGTTTCAAATTCCAGGGGCATGCGTTTTCATACCACCCACAATAGCCGACTTCCTGTTGGGCTGGCGTAAAACTTAGAGCACGAAAGTTGTTCGGCCCGATGAGATCTAAATGTGTACCGAGTTTCATATTATTACATGCAAGCGTGTTTGATATACGGACAAGTGTTTGAATCCCATTCCAGGGGGTGCTGTCGAGCCCCCCTGCCACACCCGGGTACCAGCTTCAGCCTGGCCCTGATGGCCGCGGGTTCTGACCTGTGTGCAAAATTTCAAGAGTTTGAGCACGTTAAGGGCCCCAAAAGTGCCCGAGATTTTGCACACAGCAGAGAAAGGGTTAAACTAAACTAGCCCCCCTCCTCACACACACACACACACACACACACACACATACACAGATCCCCCCCTCCCCTCCCCACCCCACACAGACAGACACACACACACAGAATGGCAGAGAGACAGAGAGAGACACAATTCACATTCAAACCACAATATCTGACTTTCTGTTGGTCGGAGCTAATGACTGTAAATTAGAAAGTTGTTCGGCTTGATAAGATCAATATACACGCTGAGTTTTGTAACTGTAGGTAAAACTATAACTAAGTTATAACACACTTTATGCATCCTTTTTTAATCATAAATTCGTTTCCTCGCCACGGCCAAACCGTTCGAGATATCAAAAATCCGTCCGCAATTTAGCATCCTCCATGTCTTGACTTCATGCACACCGAGTTTCGTGGTCATCGGATGAATTCTCTGGGAGAAGTGTTTCAAATGCCAGAACATGCGTTTCCATACAGCCCATAATAGCCGACTTCCTGTTGGACTGGCGTAAAACTTAGAGCACGAAAGTTGTTCGGCCCGATGAGATCTATATGTGTACCGAGTTTCATATTATTACATGCAAGCGTGTTTGATATATGGACATGTTTTTGAATCCCATTCCAGGGGGCGCTGCCGAGCCCCCCTGCCACGCCCGGGTACCAGCTTCAGTCGGGCCCTGATGGCCGCGGGTTCTGACATTTGTGCAAAGTTTCAAGAGTTTTTGAGCACGTTAAGGGCCCCAAAAGTGCCCGAGAAGTCCCACACAGCAGAGAAAGGGTTAAAATAAAGCCCCCCTTCTCTCTCACACACACAGACACTGAGAGAGACTGGCAAAATTCCCATCAAATCACATTCAAACCAAAATATCTGACTTCCTGTTGGTCGGAGCTAATGACTGTCAATTAGAAAGTTGTCCGTATCGGGGAGATAAATATAGTTACCGATTTTTGTTACTGTAGGTAAAACTAATACCCCATTTTTGACTAAAGGTGGCGCTACTGAGCCCCTTACCACGCCCGTTTCTGAAACTGTGCACAAGTGTACTAGGCAATAAATGTAAAGTGTCTGTCGAGTTTCATGCAATTTGAAGTATGCTAAGAGTCTCAAAAACTTTAAAAAAGAATATTAAAGTTTGATGCGTTGCCATGGCGACAGTATTAAAGATATCAATAATCCTTTCACAGGTCTACATCTGCCGTGTGTTTACATTATACAGATGAAGTTTGAAGCAAATCGGTAAAAATAAGAGGGTGATTTCAAAGAATTTTGAAAGTGACACACTTCCTGCTGCCAGTTGGTGGCGCTATAACTTTGACTCACAATAGTCACATCCATGTGATCGGCCTCTTACAGCGAACACACTGCTGAAGTTTCATCAAGATCAATTAATGTATGAGGATGTTATAACACACTTCCTGTTTCCAATATTCGCCATAAATTTGTTTCCTCGCCACGGCCAAACCGTTCGAGATATCAAAAATCCCCTCGCAATTTAGCATCCTCCATGTCTTGACTTCATGCACACCGAGTTTCGTGGTCATCGGATGAATTCTCTGGGAGAAGTGTTTCAAATGCCAGAACATGCGTTTCCATACAGCCCATAATAGCTGACTTCCTGTTGGACTGGCGTAAAACTTAGAGCACGAAAGTTGTTCGGCCCGATGAGATCTATATGTGTACCGAGTTTCATATTATTACATGCAAGCGTGTTTGATATATGGACATGTTTTTGAATCCCATTCCAGGGGGCGCTGCCGAGCCCCCCTGCCACGCCCGGGTCCCAGCTTCAGTGCGGCCCTAATGGCCGCGGGTTCTGACATTTGTGCAAAGTTTCAAGAGTTTTTGAGCACGTTAAGGCCCCCAAAAGTGCCCAAAAGGTAGTAAAATAATAATAATAATAATAATAATAAAGAAGAAGAATAATAATCCTTAGAAAAACAATAGGGCCTTCGCCTTTTCAAGGCTTGGGCCCTAATAAATAATTAAAGCTGCAAGCAGCGATGAAAGGGCCCTCGCACCCGTGCCAACCGCCACCCGGTGGCTTTAGGAAGACAGAGCACGGTGGGCATTGTGCATTTAAGTAGGTAAATATAGGAGTATGTCAAAGTCAGTTACAAAAATGTCCTTTATTATGGGGATAATAGCATGCGTTATCACTCAGATAAGTGTTGCTAGCATGTTTTAGCATGTTTCTAGCATGTTTAGAACTCAATGGCATATTAAATATGTCGCTAGCAATGCATCAGTTTAAAACGTGTCACTTCCTGTTGACAGTAGGTGGCGCTATTACTTTAACTTAAAATTGTCATGTAGATGTGTTCAGGGCAGGACTCTTATCAAACGTGTGAAGTTTGGGGCAGTTTGGACATTGCCTTCTTGAGTAACAACAACTTCCTCTTTCATTGCATTAGCATGCTTTAGCACTTAGCTAAGAATTGCTAGCATGTTTTAACAGGTTTCTAACATGTTTATTACTCAATGGCATATTTAATATGTTGTTAGTACTGCATCACAGTGTTAACCATGTCACTTCCTGTTGCCAGTAGGTGGCGCTATTACTATAACTGAAAAGTGTCATGTAGATGTGTTCAGGGCAGGACTCTTATCAAACCTGTGAAGTTTGGGGCAGATTGGACATTGCCTACTTGAGTAACAACAACTTCCTGTTTCATTGCATTAGCATGCTTTAGCACTTAGCTAAGAATTGCTAGCATGTTTTAACAGGTTTCTAACATGTTTATAACTCAATGGTTTATTTAATATGTTGCTAGTACAGCATCACAGTGTTAAACATGTCACTTCCTGTTGCCAATAGGTGGCGCTATTACTATAACTGAATATTCTCATGTAAATGTGTTCAGACCAGAACTCTTATCAAACGTGTGAAGTTTGGGGCAGATTGGGCATTCAATGCCTGAGTTACAGCAAATTCCTATTTAAATGCAGTAATAGCATGCTTTAGCACTTAGCTAATGTTTGCTAGCATGTTTTAGCATGTTTCTAGTATGTTGTTAACATGTTTAGCACTTGCTGGCAATTTTGTATATGTTATTAGGAGTCCAAAACAGTGTTAAACATGTCACTTCCTGTTGCCAGCAGGTGGCGCTATGACTGTAACTGAATTTGAGCATGGTTATGTGTTCAGGACAGAACGCTTATCAAACGTGTGAAGTTTGGGGCAGATTGGACATTCAATGGCTGAGTTACAGCAAATTCCTATTTAATTGCAGTAATAGCATGCTTTAGCACTTAGCTAATGTTTGCTAGCATGTTTTAGCATGTTTCTAGTATGTTGTTAACATGTTAAGCACTTGCTGGCAATTTTTTATATGTTATTAGGAGTCCAAAACAGTGTTAAACATGTCACTTCCTGTTGCCAGCAGGTGGCGCTATGACTGTAACTGAATTTGAGCATGGTCATGTGTTCAGGACAGAAATCTTATCAAACGTGTGAGGTTTGGGGCAGATTGGACATTGTTTGCCTGAGTTACAGCAACTTCCTGTTTCATGGCGAAACATCAAAATTTGTCAGGCCGCCGAGGACACGCCCTTCGACGAAAACTCTAGATCTTCGCAATTTAACGTCGCAAAGGCCTCAAGATTACACTCACCAAATTTGAAGATGATCAGATTAAAACTGTAGGAGGAGTTCGTTAAAGTACGAGGCCTGAAAATGGCAAAAACTGCACAAAAATCAGAGAGGAAGTTCAAAATGGCTGACTTCCTGTTGTGTTTAAGGCTATGCTCCAAGAGACTTTTTTGTAGGTATTGGGTCATAACATGTATGTACCGAATTTCATACACATACGTGAAACGTAGCGGGAGGCGCACTCCGTTGAACCTTTATAGGTGGCGCTATCGAGCCATTTTACCCCGCCCAATTCTGAAACGCATATCAGATGTCAATTTTCGCCAGTTCTGACGCGTGTGCAAATTTTCGTGAGTTTTCGTGCATGTTTAGGCCCTCAAAAATGCGATTAAATGCGGAAAATAATAATAAATATAGCTGCAAGCAGCGATTACGGGCCCAAGCCGGTGGCACCGCCACCCCGGGCACCAGGGTGGCGGTGCCACCGGCTTGGGCCCTCCATCGCTGCTTGCAGCTATATTTATTTATATATATATATATATATATATATATATATATATATATATATATATATATATATATATATAAAAACCGCCACCCCGGTGCCTTTAGGGTTCTTGTGCACAACGGGCAATAACGTATCTCCGCTTTAGAGCTTGCATCAGTGTGGGTTCTGCAAAAGTGCGCATCGAGGGAGTGAGCACCGTTCTGAAACCTAAAATGAAAAATTAGACACCCTACAGTTTCATGGACTTAACGGACACATGAAATCAGCAGCCATTGTAAGTACACAAGACCAAAAATTCATATGAAGTGTGGTATATATATATATTAAATTTTTTAAGGGACAAGACAGATCATTTGACTTGCCTGACCTGATTAGAACAGTGAAAAAATAAAAAAAATAAAAATGGGTTGTGCAAAAAGGCGCATTTTTTGCTAGATTTTAAAAAAAGTATAAATATATCAAAACAGAAAGATTTTTTTACATTTAAAAGCGTGCAATGAAAAACAGGAATAGGGGAGGGGAATGACCGACAGAGAGAGACAGAGAACTTTTGAAACTAAAAAAATAACATCCTAACTTTGACAGAAAGTAGTCTTTGATAATGTTTAAATATACATAAAAATGCAGCATTGAATTAATTGAAATTAGTGTACTTTAAAACACTTGTTTAAAAGAAAAAACACATTTATACATAGTATAAAACAGTAGATGGCACAATATACCTATTTTTAATAGTCTTTCTGCCCCCTCCCCACACAGACAAACACAGGAGGGGCTGTCTGTGTGTGTTGCTGCGATGTCAAGATTGCAGTGTGTGTGTGTGTGTGTGTGTGTGTGTGTGTGTGTGTGTGTGTGTGTGTGTGTGTGTGTGTGTGTGTACGAGGATCGATCGAAAAATGGAGACATTAAAACATACTCCGTCATTTTGTTCATACAGGACATCATTCAAACTGCTAAGTGTTTCCTTATATTTGTGTAAATGTCACCCAACCAAAATCACACACACACACACACACACACACACACACACACACACACAACAATGTTGACTGTTTTTGTTCTGTTTCAGCAGCGAAAATAGTTAAACAAAGATCACAGCAGAACCATCGCACATCTCACAGTATTTTTTCATTAGTGAATGATTCCGCATTTTGAAAGAATCGCTTGACTCAAAGATTCAATGATCAATCCATAAAGATCTGTGTCATTCATGAATGATTCAGTCGTTCGAACGACTCGTTTGAACGAATGAATCAATGACTCGCTCATTGAGACGGTCGTGTTTTTTCATTAGTGAATGATTCCGCATTTTGAAAGAATCGCTTGACTCAAAGATTCAATGATCAATCCATAAAGATCTGTGTCATTCATGAATGACTCAGTCGTTCGAACGACTCGTTTGAACGAATGAATCAATGACTCGCTCATTAAGACGGTCGCCTGACGACACCTATAGGAGGTTTAGTGTTATGTTTAAAAGTAGCCTTTCATTCTTTGCAACGATCGTTAATTAACTTATATTTCAAACAATCTTATAACATTATTTAATGCATTGTTATTTTTCAGTGTAAAATATTTATTTTGATCAGCCACAGGGTAGGCTAACAGTCCTATAGTGTCTTATTATTCTAAATAATTTAATTTATTGATCAAATTTAGAAATTAAAAATGAACTATGAAGCATACATTTAATAAGAGTAGGGTGTGACTAGGTATAGATATTACAATATACAGATATTCAAATATAGTGGGCACTAGCCTATTAAAACCTGAACGTGTCCGCTTAATAAATCGTGAGCTGAATGAGTCACAGCAAACATCAGCACAAGGAGTCCACTTTCATTAATCATGGGTGAAAAGCTGACTGAAAAGATTAAGAATAATAGGCAAATGGGATTCAAGCAATCCCACCCCCTGAAATGGCGCTATGTTTAAAATTAAACTAAATGCTCACGGCTGCACGGGCAATAACGCGTTCACGGTGAGGAACGAGCAGAACAGAGTGAATGTGTTTTAGTTCATTCATACTGGACGTCCAGTACTTACTTTGGCTTTTAAGTTAGCGATTTAAAAGCCCCCGCTTTAATTGCACATCGATTAACCGGTAGGAAAATATTCTAACAGTCACTATTTATATAGATACAATATACAATGGGCCTACCCGATTTTGACCACAAGAGGGCAGTATTGCCCTATGTATGACTTATTTTTTGACTAAAAAGTGCATTCTGGCTGTTTTTTAACTTATACATAATTCTTAAATTGAAATAAAAGAACAAAATGGGTTAAGTTCTGATATTTGTATACTTTTATATAGAAATAAATGGTGTATAATTCATTTTTTAGAAGATATGAGGCTTTTAGTGTTTCCTTTTTTGGACATTACTTTAATCCCTCGACATAGCAAAACCGTTTGAGATATTTAATATCCGTTCACTTTAATGTATTTTCATCATGTTGAAAAAGTTTGGTGTGAATAAAATAAACCACCGCTAAAAACTCGGAGTCTAAAATATACCAAAACTCACATTCAAACCAAAATATCTGACTTCTTGTTGGTCGGAGCTAATGACTGTAAATTAGAAAGTTGTCCGGATCGAAGAGAAGAATATACGTACCGAGTTTGGTTACTGTAGGTAAAACTAATACCCCATTTTTGACTAAAGGTGGCGCTACTGAGCCCCTTACCATGCCCGTTTCTGAATCTTCGCACAAGTGTACTAGGCAATAAATGTCAAATGCATGTTAGTTTCATGCAATTTGAAGCATGTTAAGAGCCTCAAATGCATCCAAAAAGAATATAAAAGTTTAAAGCGTTGCCATGGCGACAGTATTTAAGATATCAATAATCCTTTCACAGGTCTACATCTGCCGTGTGTTTACATTATACAGATGAAGTTTGAAGCAAATCGGGTAAAATAAGAGGGTGATTTCAAAGCATTTTGAAAGTGACACACTTCCTGCTGCCAGTTGGTGGCGCTATAACTTTGACTCACAATAGTCACATCCATGTGATCATCCTCTTACAGCGAACACACTGCTGAAGTTTCATCAAGATCAGTTAATGTATGAGGATGTTATAACACACTTCCTGTTTCCAATATTCGCCATAAATTCGTTTCCTCGCCACGGCCAAACCGTTCGAGATATCAAAAATCCCCTCGCAAGTTTTCATCCTCAATGTCTTGACTTCATGCACACCGAGTTTCGTGGTGATTGGTTGAATCGTCTAGGAGGAGTATTTTAAATTCCATTGCATGTGTTTTTTAAACTACGCCAAATAGCCGACTTCCTGTTGGGCTGGGGTAAAAAGTCAGAGCACGAAGGATATATGAACCGGTGAGATCTATAAGTGTACCGAGTTTCATATTATTTCATGCAAGCGTGTTTGATTTATGGACCAAGTTTTCAGACCCCGTTCCAGGGGGCGCTGTCGAGCCCCCCTGCCACGCCCGGGTACCAGCTTCAGTCCGGCTCTAATGGCCGCGGGTTCTGACCCGTGTGCAAAGTTTCAAGAGTTTTTGAGTATGTTAAGGGCCCCAAAAGTGCCCAAACCCTTGAAGAACAATAATAATAAATAATAATCCTTTGGAAAACAATAGGGCCTTCGCCTTTTCAAGGCTTGGGCCCTAATAATAAAATATATATATATATATATATATATATATAAATATAGCTGCAAGCAGCGATTACGGGCCCAAGCCGGTGGCACCGCCACCCTGGTGCCTTTAGTTACACTAAAGGCACCGGGGTGGCAGTGCCCCCGGCTTGGGCCCTCCATCGCTGCTTGCAGCTATATTTATATATATATATATATATATATATATATATATAAAGCCGCCACCCCGTTGCCTTTCGGGTTCCTGTGCACGACGGGCAATAACGTAACCCGCTTTGACTGTCGAGAGGGCAATATAGCCCTATGTATCACTCGATTTTATTTAACCAAATTTTTTTTTTAACAAAATATGTTATTTATCTGATTCATCCAACCCTATACTGCACTCTTTTACTAATACTATATTATATTCATCGTTTTCATGTCTTGCCCTGTAATGGAAATTTTACTTTTAGATGGGTACAACTTTTATTAACGATGAAGATTAATTTTTACTCATAAGCATTTAAAGGAATATAATCAAAAGCACATTATTAAAGATATAA
>JARPMJ010007171.1:0-12500 GCA_033366665.1 Phoxinus dragarum | reverse complement strand
TAGGAATTTGCTATAACTCAGGCATTGGATGTCCAATCTGCCCCAAACTTCACACCGTTTGATAAGAGTTCTGTCCTGAACACATGACCATGCTCAAATTCAGTTACAGTTATAGCGCCACCTGCTGGCAACAGGAAGTGACATGTTTAACACTGTTTTGGACTCCTAATAACATATAAAAAATTGCCAGCAAGTGCTTAACATGTTAACAACATACTAGACAACATGCTAAAACATGCTAGCAAACATTAGCTAAGTGCTAAAGCATGCTATTACTGCAATTAAATAGGGAATTTGCTGTAACTCAGGCATTGAATGTCCAATCTGCCCCAAACTTCACACGTTTGATAAGCGTTCTGCCCTGAACACATGACCATGATCAAATTCAGTTACAGTCATAGCGCCACCTGCTGGCAACAGGAAGTGACATGTTTAACACTGTTTTGGACTCCTAATAACATACAAAAAAATGCCAGCAAGTGTTAAACATATAAACAACATACTAGAAACATGCTAAAACATGCTAGCAAACATTAGCTAGGTGCTAAATCATGCTATTAATGCAATTAAATAGGAATTTGCTGTAACTCAGGCATTGGATGTTTAATCTGCCCCAAACTTCACACGGTTGAATATTCTCATGTTTAACACATTTACATGAGAATATTCAGTTATAGTAATAGCGCCACCTACTGGCAACAGGAAATGACATGTTTAACACTGTGATGCTGTACTAGCAACATATTAAATATGCCATTGAGGTTTTATACAGGTTAGAAACATGTTAAACATGCTAGCAATTCTTAGCTAAGTGCTAAAGCACGCTAATGCAATGAAACAGGAAGTTGGTGTTACTGAAGAAGGAAATGTCCAATCTGCCCCAAACTTCACACGTTTGATAAGAGTCCTGCCCTGAACACATCTACATGACAATTTTAAGTTAAAGTATAGCGCCACCTACCGTCGACAGGAAGTGACACGTTTTACACTGTGATGCATTACTAGCGACATATTTAATATGCCATTGAGTTCTAAACATGCTAGAAACATGCTAAAACATGCTAGCAACACTTATCTGAGTTATAACGCATGCTATTATCCCCATAATCAAGGACATTTTTGTAACTGACTTTGACATACTCCTCCTATTTTTACCTACTTAAATGCACATTGCCCACCATGCTCTGTCTTCCTAAAGCCACCGGGTGGCGGTTGGCACGGGTGCGAGGGCCCTTTCATCGCTGCTTGCAGCTTTAATTATTATTATTCTTCTTCTTCTCCGCATTTGATCGCATTTTTGAGGGCCTAAACATGCACGAAAACTCACGAAAATTTGCACACGCGTCAGAACTGGCGAAAATTGACATCTGATATGCGTTTCAGAATTGGGCGGGGTAAAATGGCTCGATAGCGCCACCTATAAAGGTTCAACGGAGTGCGCCTCCCGCTACGTTTCACGTACGTGTACGAAATTCGGTACATACATGTAATGACCCAATACCTACAAAAAAGTCTCTTGGAGCATAGCCTTAAACACAACAGGAAGTCAGCCATTTTGAACTTCCTCTCTGATTTTTGTGCAGTTTTTGCCATTTTCAGGCCTCGTACTTTAACGAACTCCTCCTACAGTTTTAATCTGATCATCTTCAAATTTGGTGAGTGTAATCTTAAGGCCTTTGCGACGTTAAATTGCGAAGATCTAGAGTTTTCGTCGAAGGGCGTGTCCTCGGCGGCCTGACAAATTTTGATGTTTCGCCATGAAACAGGAAGTTGCTGTAACTCAGGCAAACAATGTCCAATCTGCCCCAAACTTCACACGTTTGATAAGCGTTCTGTCCTGAACACATGACCATGCTCAAATTCAGTTACAGTCATAGTGCCACCTGCTGGCAACAGGAAGTGACATGTTTAACACTGTTTTGGACTCCTAATAACATATAAAAAATTGCCAGCAAGTGCTAAACATGTTAACAACATACTAGAAACATGCTAAAACATGCTAGCAAACATTAGCTAAGTGCTAAAGCATGCTATTACTGCAATTAAATAGGAATTTGCTGTAACTCAGACATTGAATGCCCAATCTGCCCCAAACTTCACACGTTTGATAAGAGTTCTGGTCTGAACACATTTACATGAGAATATTCAGTTATAGTAATAGCGCCACCTATTGGCAACAGGAAGTGACATGTTTAACACTGTCATGCTGTACTAGCAACATATTAAATAAACCATTGAGTTATAAACATGTTAGAAACATGTTAAAACATGCTAGCAATTCTTAGCTAAGTGCTAAAGCATGCTAATGCAATGAAACAGGAAGTTGTTGTTACTCAAGTAGGCAATGTCCAATCTGCCCCAAACTTCACAGGTTTGATAAGAGTTCTGTCCTGAACACATTTACATGAGAATAATCAGTTAGAGTAATAGCGCCACCTGCTGGCAACAGGAAGTGACATGTTTAACACCATTTTGGACTCCTAATAACATAAAAAATTGCCAGCAAGTGCTAAACATGTTAACAACATACAGGAAACATGCTAAAACATGCTAACAAACATTAGCTGAGTGCTAAAGCATGCTATTACTGCAATTAAATAGGAATTTGCTGTAACTCAGGCATTGAATGTTCAATTTGCCCCAATTTCACACGTTTGATAAGAGTTCTGGTCTGAACACATCTACATGACACTTTTCAGTTATAGTAATAGCGCCACCTACTGGCAACAGGAAGTGGACATGGTTAACACTGTGATGCAGTACTAGCAACATATTAAATATGCCATTGAGTAATAAACATGTTAGAAACCTGTTAAAACATGCTAGCAATTCTTAGCTAAGTGCTAAAGCATGCTAATGCAATGAAACAGGAAGTTGTTGTTACTCAAGAAGGCAATGTCCAATCTGCCCCAAACTTCACACGTTTGATAAGAGTCCTGCCCTGAACACATCTACATGACACTTTTCAGTTATAGTAATAGCGCCACCTACTGGGCAACAGGAAGTGACATGTTCAACACTGTGATGTTGTACTAGCAACATATTAAATAAACCATTGAGTTATAAACATGTTAGAAACATGTTAAAACATGCTAGCAATTCTTAGCTAAGTGCTAAAGCATGCTAATGCAATGAAACAGGAAGTTGTTGTTACTCAAGAAGGCAATGTCCAATCGGCCCCAAACTTCACACGTTTGATAAGAGTCCTGCCCTGAACACATCTACATGACACTTTTCAGTTATAGTAATAGCGCCACCTACTGGCAACAGGAAGTGACATGGTTAACACTGTGATGCAGTACTAGCAACATATTAAATATGCCAGTTGAGCAATAAACATGTTAGAAACATGTTAAAACATGCTAGCAATTCTTAGCTAAGTGCTAAAGCATGCTAATGCAATGAAAGAGGAAGTTGTTGTTACTCAAGAAGGCAATGTCCAATCTGCCCCAAACTTCACACGTTTGATAAGAGTCCTGCCCTGAACACATCTACATGACACTTTTCAGTTATAGTAATAGCGCCACCTACTGGCAACAGGAAGTGACATGTTTAACACTGCGATGCATTACTAGCAACATATTAAATATGCCATTGAGTTATATACATGTTAGAAACATGTTAAAACATGCTAGCAATTCTTAGCTAAGTGCTAAAGCACGCTAATGCAATGAAACGGGAAGTTGTTGTTACTGAAGAAGGCAATGTCAAATCTGCCCCAAACTTCACACGTTTGATAAGAGTCCTGCCCTGAACACATCTACATGACAATTTTAAGTTAAAGTAATTGCGCCACCTACTGTCGACAGGAAGTGACACGTTTTAAACTGTGATGCATTGCTAGCGACATATTTAATATGCCATGAGTTCTAAACATGCTAGAAACATGCTAAAACATGCTAGCAACACTTATCTGAGTGATAACGCATGCTATTATCCCCATAATAAAGGACATTTTTTGTAACTGACTTTGACATACTCCTATATTTACCTACTTAAATGCACAATGCCCACCGTGCTCTGTCTTCCTAAATCCACCGGGTGGCGGTTGGCACGGGTGCGAGGGCCCTTTCATCGCTGCTTGCAGCTTTAATTAGGGCCCGAGCACCGATGGTGCGAGGACACTATTGGAATTGCTCTGTTTATTATTATTATTATTATTATTATTATTTTCCGCATTTGATCGCATTTTTGAGGGCCTAAACATGCACGAAAACTCACGAAATTTGCACACGCGTCAGAACTGGCGAAATTGACATCTGATATGCGTTTCAGAATTGGGCGGGGTAAAATGGCTCGATAGCGCCACCTATAAAGGTTCAACGGAGTGCGCCTCCCGCTACGTTTCACGTATGTGTACGAAATTCGGTACATACATGTAATGACCAAATACCTACAAAAAAGTCTCTTGGAGCATAGCCTTAAACACAACAGGAAGTTAGCCATTTGAACTTCCTCTCTGGTTTTTGTGCAGTTTTTGCCATTTTCAGGCCTCGTACTTTAACGAACTCCTCCTACAGTTTTAATCTGATCATCTTCAAATTTAGTGAGTGTAATCTTAAGGCCTTTGCGACGTTAAATTGCGAAGATCTAGAGTTTTCGTCGAAGGGCGGTGTCCTCGGCGGCCTGACAAATTTTGATGTTTCGCCATGAAACAGGAAGTTGCTGTAACTCAGGCAAACAATGTCCAATCTGCCCCAAACTTCACACGTTTGATAGAGTCCTGTCCTGAACACATGACCATGCTCAAATTCAGTTACAGTCATAGCGCCACCTGCTGGCAACAGGAAGTGACATGTTCAACACTGTTTTGGACTCCTAATAACATATAAAAAATTGCCAGCAAGTGCTTAACATGTTAACAACATACTAGAAACATGCTAAAACATGCTAGCAAACATTAGCTAAGTGCTAAAGCATGCTATTACTGCAATTAAAATAGGAATTTGCTGTAACTCAGGCATTGAATGTCCAATCTGCCCCAAACTTCACACGTTTGATAAGCGTTCTGTCCTGAACACATGACCATGCTCAAATTCAGTTACAGTCATAGCGCCACCTGCTGGCAACAGGAAGTGATATGTTTAACACTGTTTTGGACTCCCAATAACATACAAAAAAGTGCCAGCAAGTGTTAAACATGTTAACAACATACTAGAAACATGCTTAAAACATGCTAGCAAACATTAGCTAGGTGCTAAATAATGCTATTAATGCAATTAAATAGGAATTTGCTGTAACTCAGGCATTGGATGTTTAATCTGCCCCAAACTTCACACGGTTGAATATTCTCATGTTTAACACATTTACATGAGAATATTCAGTTATAGTAATAGCGCCAACTACTGGCAACAGGAAATGACATGTTTAACACTGTGATGCTGTACTAGCAACATATTAAATATGCCATTGAGTTATATACATGTTAGAAACATGTTAAAACATGCTAGCAATTCTTAGCTAAGTGCTAAAGCATGCTAATGCAATGAAACAGGAAGTTGGTGTTACTGAAGAAGGCAATGTCCAATCTGCCCCAAACTTCACACGTTTGATAAGAGTCCTGCCCTGAACACATCTACATGACACTTTTCAGTTATAGTAATAGCGCCACCTACTGGCAACAGGAAGTGACATGTTTAACACTGTGATGCAGTACTAGCAACATATTAAATATGCCATTGAGTTATATACATGTTAGAAACATGTTAAAACATGCTAGCAATTCTTAGCTAAGTGCTAAAGCACGCTAATGCAATGAAACAGGAAGTTGGTGTTACTGAAGAAGGCAATGTCCAATCTGCCCCGAACTTCACACGTTTGATAAGAGTCCTGCCCTGAACACATCTACATGACAATTTTAAGTTAAAGTAATAGCGCCACCTACTGTCGACAGGAAGTGACACGTTTTACACTGTGATGCATTACTAGCGACATATTTAATATGCCATTGAGTTCTAAACATGCTAGAAACATGCTAGCAACACTTATCTGAGGTATAACGCATGCTATTATCCCCATAATCAATGACATTTTTGTAACTGACTTTGACATACTCCTATTTTTACCTACTTAAATGCACATTGCCCACCGTGCTCTGTCTTCCTAAAGCCACCGGGTGGCGGTGGCACGGGTGCGAGGGCCCTTTCATCGCTGCTTGCAGCTTTAATTATTATTATTATTATTATTATTTTCCGCATTTAATCGCATTTTTGAGGGCCTAAACATGCACGAAAACTCACGAAAATTTGCACACGCGTCAGAACTGGCGAAAATTGACATCTGATATGCGTTTCAGAATTGGGCGGGGTAAAATGGCTCGATAGCGCCACCTATAAAGGTTCAACGGAGTGCGCCTCCCGCTACGTTTCACGTATGTGTACGAAATTCGGTACATACATGTAATGACCCAATACCTACAAAAAAGTCTCTTGGAGCATAGCCTTAAACACAACAGGAAGTCAGCCATTTTTGAACTTCCTCTCTGATTTTTGTGCAGTTTTTGCCATTTTCAGGCCTCGTACTTTAACGAACTCCTCCTACAGTTTTAATCTGATCATCTTCAAATTTGGTGAGTGTAATCTTAAGGCCTTTGCGACGTTAAATTGCGAAGATCTAGAGTTTTCGTCGAAGGGCGTGTCCTCGGCGGCCTGACAAATTTTGATGTTTCGCCATGAAACAGGAAGTTGCTGTAACTCAGGCAAACAATGTCCAATCTGCCCCAAACTTCACACGTTTGATAAGCGTTCTGTCCTGAACACATGACCATGCTCAAATTCAGTTACAGTCATAGCGCCACCTGCTGGCAACAGGAAGTGACATGTTTAACACTGTTTTGGACTCCTAATAACATACAAAAAAGTGCCAGCAAGTGTTAAACATGTTAACAACATACTAGAAACATGCTAAAACATGCTAGCAAACATTAGCTAGGTGCTAAATCATGATATTAATGCAATTAAATAGGAATTTGCTGTAACTCAGGCATTGAATGTCCAATCTGCCCCAAACTTCACACGTTTAGATAAGCGTTCTGTCCTGAACACATGACCATGCTCAAATTCAGTTACAGTCATAGCGCCACCTGCTGGCAACAGGAAGTGACATGTTTAACACTGTTTTGGACTCCCAATAACATACAAAAAAGTGCCAGCAAGTGTTAAACATGTTAACAACATACTAGAAACATGCTAAAACATGCTAGCAAACATTAGCTAGGTGCTAAATAATGCTATTAATGCAATTAAATAGGAATTTGCTGTAACTCAGGCATTGGATGTTTAATCTGCCCCAAACTTCACACGTTTGAATATTCTCATGTTTAACACATTTACATGAGAATATTCAGTTATAGTAATAGCGCCAACTACTGGCAACAGGAAATGACATGTTTAACACTGTGATGCTGTACTAGCAACATATTAAATATGCCATTGAGTTATAAACATGTTAGAAACCTGTTAAAACATGCTAGCAATTTTTAGCTAAGGTGCTAAAGCATGCTAATGCAATGAAAGAGGAAGTTGTTGTTACTAAAGAAGGCAATGTCCAATCTTTCCCAAACTTTACACGTTTGATAAGAGTCCTGTCCTGAACACATCTACATGACACTTTTCAGTTATAGTAATAGCGCCACCTACTGGCAACAGGAAGTGACATGTTTAACACTGTGATGCAGTACTAGCAACATATTAAATATGCCATTGAGTTATATACATGTTAGAAACATGCTAAAACATGCTAGCAATTCTTAGCTAAGTGCTAAAGCACGCTAATGCAATGAAACAGGAAGTTGGTGTTACTGAAGAAGGCAATGTCCAATCTGCCCCAAACTTCACACGTTTGATAAGAGTCCTGCCTGAACACATCTACATGACACTTTTCAGTTATAGTAATAGCGCCACCTACTGTCGACAGGAAGGTGACACGTTTTACACTGTGATGCATTACTAGCGACATATTTAATATGCCATTGAGTTCTAAACATGCTAGAAACATGCTAGCAACACTTATCTGAGGTATAACGCATGCTATTATCCCCATAATCAATGACATTTTTGTAACTGACTTTGACATACTCCTCCTATTTTTACCTACTTAAATGCACATTGCCCACCGTGCTCTGTCTTCCTAAAGCCACCGGGTGGCGGTGGCACGGGTGCGAGGGCCCTTCATCGCTGCTTGCAGCTTTAATTAGGGCCCAAGCCCTGAAAGGGCGCAGAGCCCTATTGTTCTTCTAAGGGTTTTTTGTTTTTCTTCTTCTTCTTCTTCTTTATAATAATTTTTTTTTCAAGGTTTTTGCCACTTTTGGGGGCCTTAACGTGCTCAAAAACTCTTGAAACTTTGCACACTGGTCAGAACCCGCGGCCATTAGAGCCGGACTGAAGCTGGTACCCGGGCGTGGCAGGGGGGCTCGACAGCGCCCCCTGGAACGGGGTCCGAAAACTTGGTCCATAAATCAAACACGCTTGCATGAAATAATATGAAACTCGGTACACTTATAGATCTCATCGGTTCATATATCCTTCATGCTCTGACTTTTTTACCCCAGCCAACAGGAAGTCGGCTATTTGGCGTAGTTTAAAAAACACATGCAATGGAATTTAAAATACTCCTCCTAGACGATTCAAACAATCCCCACGAAACTCGGTCAGCATGAAGTCAAGACATGGAGGATGATAAATTGCGAGGGGATTTTTGATATCTCGAACGGTTTGGCCGTGGCGAGGAAACGAATTTATGGCGAATATTGGAAACAGGAAGTGTGTTATAACATCCTCATACATTAATTGATCTTGATGAAACTTCAGCAGTGTGTTCGCTGTAAGAGGCCAATCACATGGATGTGACTATTGTGAGTCAAAGTTTATAGCGCCACCAACTGGCAGCAGGAAGTGTGTCACTTTCGAAATGCTTTGAAATCACCCTCTTATTTTTACCGATTTGCTTCAAACTTCATCTGTATAATGTAAACACACGACAGATGTAGACCTGTGAAAGGATTATTGATATCTTTAATACTGTCGCCATGGCAACGCTTTAAACTTTTATATTCTTTTTGGATGCATTTGAGGCTCTTAACATGCTTCAAATTGCATGAAACTCAACATGCATTTGACATTTATTGTGTAATAGACATGTGCGAAGTTTCAGAAACGGGCGTGGTAAGGGGCTCAGTAGCGCCACCTTTAGTCAAAAATGGGGAGTATTAGTTTTACCTACAGTAACCAAACTCGGTACGTATATTCTTCTCTTCGATACGGACAACTTTCTAATTTACAGTCATTAGCTCCGACCAACAGGAAGTCAGATATTTTGGTTGAATGTGTACTGTTTGGAGCATTTTCCCTCTGCCCCTCTGTGTGTGTGTGTGTGTGTGTGTGTGTGTGTGTGTGAGGAGGGGGGCTAGTTTAGTTTAACCATTTCTCTGCTGTGTGCAAAATCTCTGGCACTTTTGAGGGCCTTAACATGCTCGAAAACTCTTGAAATTTTGCATACAGTTCAGAACACGCGGCCAACAGGGCCAGGCTGAAGCTGGTACCCGGGCGGTGGCATGGGGGCTCGACAGCGCCCCCTGCAATGGGATTCGAACACTTGTCCGTATATCAAACACGCTTGCATGAATTAATATGAAACTCGGTACACATATAGATTTAATCGGGCCGAACAACTTTCCCTGGGTCAAGTTTTACGCCAGCCCAACAGGAAGTCGGCTATTACGGGTTGATTGGAGAACGCTTGCTGTGTGTGTGTGTGTGTGTGTGTGTGTGTGTGTGTGTGTGTGTGTGTGTGTGTGTGTGTGTGTGTGTGATTTTGGTTGGGTAACAGTTGTAGGTTACAGTTTGACAAGAGTTTATAGTTTAACAAAAGCACAATGTTGTGTTTCATTGCGAGTGTACACAAATATAAGGAAACACTTTGCATTTTTGAAAGATGGTCTATATGAACAAAATGACGGAGTATGTTTTTATGTCTCCATTGTTCGATCGAGCCTCACACACACACACACACACACACACACACACACACACACACACCACACACACACACACACACACACACACACACACACACACACTCACACAGCATTCCAGCATTGCAATCTTGACATCGCAGCATGTTCATTATAGCCTTAATAAAATATAATAATAAAATAGTCAACCTTACATATAAAAAATTACACTGCTCTGTTTAAATAGTCATTTGTACAGTTTGTGCCGTTCATAGTAAGCACCGCTCCACTGTGATGTTTCCAAGCACATTTTTGCGCATTTGAAGAGGATAATTTTTCTATATTGGAACGTGAGTGTACAAAGTGTACAAAGTACAAAGCCTATAAAAAGAATAGTTTAGCATCCAAAAATGTTAATAATATATATATTATTATTATATATATAATAATATATATGTTAAAAATAGGGGGGAAAAAGAATTTACATAATATATATATATATATATATATATATATATATATATATATATTATTATTTTTTTTTAATATATATATATATATATATATATATATATATATATAATTAAAGCTGCAAGCAGCGATGGAGGGCCCAAGCCGGTGGCACCGCCACCCGGTGCCTTTAGTTCCACTAAAGGCACCAGGGGTGGCGGTGCCACCGGCTTGGGCCCGCAATCGCTGCTTGCAGCTTTAATTATTATTATTCTTCTTCTTCTCCGCATTTAATCGCATTTTTGAGGGCCTAAACATGCACGAAAACTCACGAAAATTTGCACACGCGTCAGAACTGGCGAAAATTGACATCTGATATGCGTTTCAGAATTGGGCGGGGTAAAATGGCTCGATAGCGCCACCTATAAAGGTTCAACGGAGTGCGCCTCCCGCTACGTTTCACGTACGTGTACGAAATTCGGTACATACATGTAATGACCCAATACCTACAAAAAAGTCTCTTGGAGCATAGCCTTAAACACAACAGGAAGTCAGCCATTTTGAACTTCCTCTCTGATTTTTGTGCAGTTTTTGCCATTTTCAGGCCTCGTACTTTAACGAACTCCTCCTACAGTTTTAATCTGATCATCTTCAAATTTGGTGAGTGTAATCTTAAGGCCTTTGCGACGTTAAATTGCGAAGATCTAGAGTTTTCGTCGAAGGGCGTGTCCTCGGCGGCCTGACAAATTTTGATGTTTCGCCATGAAACAGGAAGTTGCTGTAACTCAGGCAAACAATGTCCAATCTGCCCCAAACTTCACACGTTTGATAAGCGTTCTGTCCTGAACACATGACCATGCTCAAATTCAGTTACAGTCATAGCACCACCTGCTGGCAACAGGAAGTGACATGTTTAACACTGTTTTGGACTCCTAATAACATATAAAAAATTGCCAGCAAGTGCTAAACATGTTAACAACATACTAGAAACATGCTAAAACATGCTAGCAAACATTAGCTAAGTGCTAAAGCATGCTATTACTGCAATTAAATAGGAATTTGCTGTAACTCAGGCATTGAATGCCCAATCTGCCCCAAACTTCACACGTTTGATAAGAGTTCTGGTCTGAACACATTTACATGAGAATATTCAGTTATAGTAATAGCGCCACCTATTGGCAACAGGAAGTGACATGTTTAACACTGTCATGCTGTACTAGCAACATATTAAATAAACCATTGAGTTATAAACATGTTAGAAACATGTTAAAACATGCTAGCAATTCTTAGCTAAGTGCTAAAGCATGCTAATGCAATGAAACAGGAAGTTGTTGTTACTCAAGTAGGCAATGTCCAATCTGCCCCAAACTTCACAGGTTTGATAAGAGTTCTGTCCTGAACACATTTACATGAGAATAATCAGTTAGAGTAATAGCGCCACCTGCTGGCAACAGGAAGTGACATGTTTAACACCATTTTGGACTCCTAATAACATAAAAAATTGCCAGCAAGTGCTAAACATGTTAACAACATACAGGAAACATGCTAAAACATGCTAACAAACATTAGCTGAGTGCTAAAGCATGCTATTACTGCAATTAAATAGGAATTTGCTGTAACTCAGGCATTGAATGTTCAATTTGCCCCAATTTCACACGTTTGATAAGAGTTCTGGTCTGAACACATCTACATGACACTTTTCAGTTATAGTAATAGCGCCACCTACTGGCAACAGGAAGTGACATGGTTAACACTGTGATGCAGTACTAGCAACATATTAAATATGCCATTGAGTAATAAACATGTTAGAAACCTGTTAAAACATGCTAGCAATTCTTAGCTAAGTGCTAAAGCATGCTAATGCAATGAAACAGGAAGTTGTTGTTACTCAAGAAGGCAATGTCCAATCTGCCCCAAACTTCACACGTTTGATAAGAGTCCTGTCCTGAACACATCTACATGACACTTTTCAGTTATAGTAATAGCGCCACCTACTGGCAACAGGAGAGTGACATGTTCAACACTGTGATGTTGTACTAGCAACATATTAAATAAACCATTGAGTTATAAACATGTTAGAAACATGTTAAAACATGCTAGC
>JARPMJ010007170.1:0-45334 GCA_033366665.1 Phoxinus dragarum | reverse complement strand
TCGAGTGAAACTCAGGGACAAAAGCAGAGTGAATCGAGTGAAACTCAGGGACAAAAGCAGAGTGAATCGAGTGAAACTCAGGGACAAAAGCAGAGTGAATCGAGTGAAACTCAGGGACAAAAGCAGAGTGAATCGAGTGAAACTCAGAGACAAAAGCAGAGTGAATCGAGTGAAACTCAGAGACAAAAGCAGAGTGAATTAAAATATTCTCAGGGACAAAAACGGAATGAATCCGATGGAATAAAACCAATAAAATCACACAAAGCTCAAAAGTTTGAACAAAATAAAAGATCAACGCGGACAAATGAAGAGCTTTTTCAGGCTCCTTCTACAGTTGAGAACAGCCAACAGCGTGAGAATGAGGAGGAGAAGGCCAGTAGCACTCGGAAAGAAGTAGAGTTGACTGAAGAAAGTGAGATGCTTGTAGATTACAAATCTGACAAAGATACTTCTAGTGATGTTGAGGTAGACTCTGAAGCAGACTCTATAGTTTCCTCGCAGTCTTTGCCCCTGGTAGGAAGTGGTTACTCTATGTTGAGTATTAAGAAGTTTCTCATGAGTACTAAAGGAGCTAGGAATGTTAAGCTTGAGAGTGTGTTTCCTGATCTACAGCTTTTCATTGATTCAGTCAAAATTTTTCAAAGAACTTCTGAAAGTGCAGGGGAGAAAGTTTTTACTAATCAGGAACTTTATCGGTTAAAGAAACTTGTTTTGAAAGTTAAAAGACAGCTACAAGATGACGAATATGTTTAGTTTTTTAAATTTGTTTTTTGTTTGTTCCTCTTTTGGTTTTCTTTTTTTCTTTTTTCTAATGAGTGAGTTAAAAATAGGCAGTCTGAATTTGAATGGAGCTAGAGATGAAGGAAAAAGAGCTTCATTTTTCAGACTGTGCTCCCTTAAAAAATTGGACGTTATCTTTGTACAAGAGACGCATAGTACCGTTGATAACGAAGTTGACTGGAAGAGAGAATGGGAGGGTGATGTTTTTTTAAGTCACAAATCTAGCAATAGTTGTGGAGTGGGTGTTCTTTTTTCCAAAGGTTTCAATCCTCACTCTGTTGAATGTGAAGAGATGATTAAAGGCCGACTGTTAAAAGTCAGAGTAATATATGAAAATTTACAACTTGTGTTTATCACTGTATATGCTCCAGCTGTTGGTAAAGAGAGATTGTCTTTTTTGGAAACTGTAAACGATGTTATTAGAGATTGTAATGATAAAGAGTTCTTATTTATAGGTGGAGACTGGAATTGTACAGAGAGTAGACTTGACAGGAATCATGTCGAGCCTCATCCGGCCTCCCGCACACGTCTCATTCAACTGTTAGAGACTCATGAGTTATATGATGTGTGGAGAGGGTTACATGCTAATCAAAGGCAGTATACCTGGACTCACTGTAAAGACAATTTATTGTCTATGGCCAGACTCGATCGTTTTTATTGTTTTAAATATCATTCTAATGTTGTTAAAAACTGCTTTATTAGCCCTGTTGGGTTTTCTGATCACTCACTTGTCTTGATTTGTGTCTTTTTGAAGTGTGTAAAGCCCAGTAGTGCCTATTGGCATTTTAATACAGCTTTGCTAGAAGATAAAAATTTTAAAGACATTTTTGTATCTTTTTGGAAAAATCATCAAAGTATAAAAAATGATTTTGTGTCTCTACAACAATGGTGGGACTTTGGAAAAGTTCAAACAAAACAGCTGTGTCAGCAATATAATTGTAATGTCACCAAAGTGTTATTGAAGTCAGTGAAAGCTCTGGAGTCTGAAGTAGAGGAGCTCCAGGTTTTGGCTGAGGCCACAAAAGATCAACAGTATTTTGAAGCTCTTGAGGTCAAAAAGACTGTTTTAACGAACCTGCTTGGGGTATCAGCACAAGGGGCTCTTATTAGGTCCCGTTTTAAAAATGTGGTAGAAATGGATGTTCCATCACACTTTTTCTTTGGATTGGAGCGGAAAAAACGGTCAAAAGAGATACATTCATGGTTTAAAGTCTGATGCTGGGCATGTGTTGTCTGATCATGCTGCTATTCGTAAACATGCTGTCAGCTTTTACTGTGAACTTTATAAATGTGAACACCAAGAAGAGCCGATGTTAGCTCAGAGTTTTTATACTGGTCTGCCCCAGGTTGCACAAGAAAGTAACGTTGTGCTGGATTCAGATATTTCCCTTGGTGAACTGTATGTAGCGTTGCAGAGTATGCAGAGCAAAAAATCTCCTGGATTAGATGGTCTACCAGTAGATTTTTATAAGTTTTTTTGGTTTTTAATTGGAGAAGATCTTCTGGCAGTGCTGAAAGATAGCTTAGCCAATGGACTTCTGCCTTTAAGTTTGCAGGAGGGCAGTTCTTACCCTGCTGCCAAAGAAAGGTGACCTGCAGCTTATAAAAAACTGGAGACCTGTGTCCCTGCTTTGCACTGACTATAAGATACTCTCCAAAGTGTTGGCCAACAGACTTAGTAAAGTTATGGAACAAGTCATTTTGCCCGATCAAACCTATTGTGTCCCTGGCAGGCTGATTTATGATAATATTGTTCTTATCCGAGACTTGTTAGAAATCTCTAAGCTTTTTGGTCTTAAAATGGGATTAGTTTCTATTGATCAGGAAAAAGCGTTTGACCGCGTTGAACATAAATATTTATGGGAAACAATGAGTGCGTTTGGTTTTACTTCTGATTTTATTAACAAGATCAAGACATTGTACTGTGATGTGCAGAGTGTTTTAAAAATCAATGGTGTTTTGAGCGCTCCTTTCCAGGTCCAGCGGGGAATTAGGCAGGGCTGTGCCCTCTCTGGCATGTTGTATTCTCTGGCGTTTGAACCCTTATTACATAAACTTAGATCTGTTTTAAAAGGTGTGATTTTGCCAGGGTGCAATATACCCTTAAAGCTATCTGCGTATGCAGATGATTTAGTCATCATTGTTGATAATCAACAAGATATTGATATACTGACGAATGTGATAGTTCAATTTGGTATAATTTCTTCAGCCAGAGTAAACTGGAGCAAAAGTGAAGCTCTCTGTATAGGAGTGATGGAGAAAAAGTTTAATTTGCCTGTGGGGTTAAATTGGAAGACAGAGGGGGGGTTAAAATATTTAGGTGTTTTTTTGGGTGAAGAAACCTTTGTCCTTAAAAACTGGGATAATGTTCTTGAAAAAACTAAAGGTTGTTTTGCTAGATGGAAGTGGATTTTACCAAAGATGTCTTATCGAGGTAGAGTTCTTGTCATTAACAACCTGATTTCATCCACTTTATGGCATCGTTTATCGTGTGTTGATCCTCCTCCAGACCTGCTACCAAAGATTCAGGCACTTCTTGTTGATTTCTTCTGGGATCGTCTGCATTGGACGCCTCAAAGTGTGTTGTTTTTGCCGAAAGATGAAGGAGGACAAGGCGTAATTCATCTGAACAGTAGAGGGGCTACTTTTCGTTTCCAGTTTGTGCAGAGGTTTCTGTGTGGTCCCGCAGACCTGGTGTGGAGACCACTGGCATGCACTATTCTGAACCAGCTAGGTGGACTTGGCCTAGACAGAACATTGTTTCTGATGGACTTAAAACAGCTCAACACCAGTGGTTTGCCGAGTTTCTACCGTGGACTGTTAAAAGTCTGGAATCTATTTAAGACGGAGAGGACAGAACATCACAGCTCACTGTACTGGCTTCTTCAAGAGCCAGTTGTGTATGGGACCCGTTTGAGTGCAGCTTGTCAACTAGGTCCCAGTTTACTCAAACAGTTCTGTTTGGCTAATGTAGTGACTTTGGGACATGTTATTCATTTTACAGGTGCAAACATGGACAATGCGCTTCTACTTGCTTCTCATGTAAAGGTGCACTCTATTCGCATGATTGAGTTGTTGCTAAAAAAGTGGAAAGAGGTTTTAACAGACTCTGAACGCTCATTGTTGCATTTTTATTGTGATGGTTCTGTTCATTATAGTGTTGATGATGTTTTTCCTTTGGTGAAGATTCTCCCAGACTTTAAGGACTGTACAGGTTTTTTCTTAGGAATCAATAATCCCTGTTTGTCTGTTCATGATGCTGACAAGAAATTGTTATATAGATTGATTGTGAAAATTTTGAATAAAGATAAACTAAATGGCAAGATTGACACTCCATGGAGAGCTCGCTTGGGTCTGGTAGATGGTGTTGGACCTGAATGGAGGGCGCTGTATAAACCACCATTGTTGAAGAAAGTTGCTGATTTGCAATGGAGAGTTTTACATACAGCAGTGGCTGTTAATTCTTTTATCTCTGTTTTAAAACCCTGATATTAATCATGACTGTCCTTTTTGCACTCTTCGTGAGACAGTTTTTCACTGCTTCATGGACTGTTGTCGTCTTGTGCCACTGTTCTCTATGTTGGAAGAGCTTTTCAAATTTTTTGATGTAGTTTTTTCCAAACAGTTGTTTATTTTAGGTTACAGGTATTCACCAAAGAGAGCAGTGTCAACTCTTTAATTTCATTTTGGGGAGAGCAAAGATGGCTGTGTATATGAGTAGACGAAATAAGGTTGAAGGATCTACAGATGATGATGCTGTTTTTGTATTTGTCAAAATGTTGAAATCACGTTTAAGAATAGATTTTAATTACTACAGTTTGATGAACGATCTCGGAAAATTTTCCAATATTTGGTGTCACAAAGAGGTACTCTGCTCTGTTGTAGAGAATAATCTAACTTTTAAGAGTGTGTTGATGTAATGTGATTTATTTGATTGAGTGTTGTTGTTGTTTTTTTTGCAACTGTTTTAATAAAGTACTTGTAAAATCTCTCTCTCTCTCTCTCTCTCTCTCTCTCTCTCTCTCTCTCTCTCTCTCAGGCCGTGTGGTCCAGGTGTTTCCCCGTGTACGCTGAGGTGCAGCGGCTCCTCTCAGAGAACACTGTCGGTGAGGTGAAGATGGTGCAGGTGTATTTCGGCTTGCCTCTTCTGGACCGGACCCGCACCACACAGAGGGATCAGGGTGGAGGAGCTCTGCTGGACATCGGCATCTACTGTCTGCAGTTCGCTCTGATGGTGTTCAAGGGGGAAAAACCCCAGTCCATCCACGCCACAGGAGCCCTGCTGCCCTCGGGTACTGATCATCACACACACTATCACTAATACACACCACTATCAGATCACACTTTTAGTGTCTGATTCTATCAAATAGACACGCGGGGCCTGTGTTGCCTTTGCAGATGTTGTCTAATTAGGGAGCCAAGTCAAATACTAAATACAGTGAGTTTTATAATTAGTTTTATTTCATTTTATATATCTATGTAGTTTTAGTTTTTAGTTTATTTATATCTTAGTATGACAGTATTATAGTTTTTGTTAATATTTTGAAATCAATTTTATTTTTACATTTTTATGTTTTCACTTTAATTTCAGTTAAAGTTTTAGTAATTTTGTTGTGTTTTGGTAATTTTTATTATTTTATATTATATTTTAGTTTATATCTTAGTTTGATACTTTTATATTTTTTGTTAATATTTTACATTTTAGTTTATTTTTACAAGTTCTATTTTACCTTTATTTTCAGTTTTTTTTTTTAAATAATGTTAGTTATATATATAGTTTTAGTTTGATACTTTTATATTTTTGCTAATATTTTAAATTTTATTTTATTTGTTTACCATTTCTATTTTAATTTAATTTCAGTTAAAGTTTTGTTGTATGTTTTGCTAATTTTTATTAGTTTTTAAAAAAAACATGTCTAGTTTTAGTTTTTTCATATCCTAGTATAATTGCGATACTAATATAGTTGTTGTTAATATTTAGAATTTTATTTTATTTTTCCATTTTCTGTTTTCACATAAATTTTAGTTCAAGTTTTAGTAATTTCTGAATTTTGTTTATATTTTGGTCATTTTTAGTTTTTTTTCTTCCATTTGTTAGTTATTTTTAGTACTTCTGTCTGTGTCTAAAATATAACTTTCACCACCACATTATTTACAAGTGTGTGTGTGTGTGTGTGTGTGTGTGTGTGTGTGCGTGCGTGCGTGCGTGTGTGTGTGTGTTTGTGTGTGTGTGTGTGTGTGTGTGTGTGTGTGTGTGTGTGTGTGTGTGTGTCAGGAGGTGGACGAGTCGATGGTGGTGGTCCTGAAGTTCTCCGGGAACAGGATGGCTTTATGTACTTGCACTCTCTCATGTTCGCTCCCGAACGACGCAACCATCTGTGGAACCAGAGGAACCATCAGAGTGAGTGACTGAGAACACACACACACACACACACACACACTGTGGTGCTTCATTTCACATCATTTTAGAGGCACGATTCAAAGCGACTAATATTGCATTCAAGATATGCATAGGGGTGTCACAATATATCGCAATACAAAAAATGCATCAATATCGTGGATAGTGACAATATAGTTCACCCAAAAAGCTACAGCTGTAATTACAGACCAGTGTTGTTTAAAGGGGGGGGTTGATTATGATTTGACTTTTCTAACTGTAGTTAGTGTGTAATGTTGCTGTTTGATCATAAACAACATCTGCAAAGTTACAACGCTCAAAGTTCAGAGTAAAGGGAGATATTTGCTTTTACAGAAATAGTTTTTTAAGGACTACAACAAACGGCTGGTAGGAACTACACGACATTCCTCCCGGGTTAGTGACATCACCAACCCTAGAATTTACATAAACCCCGCCCCCGGAACACGATTTATAGATTATCAAGACAGAATATGCTAATCAATGACTAGAAGATAACTACACATAAGCTTCATAAATTCATCAACTAACCATTCAGAAATGTCCTGTTGCTTCTACATGTCACTTCTTCTCGAGTCTCGACTCCATCATTATCTGACAAAAATTTTCAGTGCGTGTGTGTGTGTGTGTGTGTGTGAGGTAAAAGGACACAAGCTCTTGAAGCTCCGCCCCCTGTGCCGGAAGCAGCAGCTCATTTGCATTTAAAGGGACAGACACAAAACGGTGTGTTTTTTACTCACCCTCAAAAAGTGACGATTTTAACATGATATATAAAAATATCTGTGGGGTATTTTGAGCTAAAACTTCACACACACACTCTGGGGACATCAGAGACTTAATTTATCTTGTGAAAAGGGCATTATACCTCCCCTTTAATGCCGAATAATGCAGTTGGGTTCTGATCTGTCATCTGCAAGGTGGCGAACCCCATGCACTGCCCGACCGCTGTCGAAGTGAACGGGATGAAGAGCGAGTTCCCTCTCCCCGAGCCCGCGTTGCCTCTGAACTTCAAAAACAGCACCGGACTGAGATACGAGGCCGAAGAAGTGAGACGCTGCCTCCTGAAAGGTAACACACACTCAAACACAAGATGTGAAGTGTCTCATGAGTTCTGGGTGTCATGCATTCTCGTCTGTCTTTTTTAATTAATTTAAAAAAAAAATTATGCTTGCAAACCGTACAGTGATTACATTAATGATATGCAACTTTGTATACAATACACAAAATATATCGATATGTTCAATCTCATCTGAACACCCTGGAGAGGAAAAAAAGGTTAACAATGGATTGCTAAAAAATAGGAGATAATTAAAATCATTACAAATTGAGGTAGTTTTACTTGCTTTCTTATTTACTGAGGATGAAATGGTGTTAAGGTACAGTTTAAATTCCTTTCTTTTTTTAAACAAGAAAAAATGGTTTGTTGTCGGTGAATTTATACACTCTAAAAAATGCTGGGTTGCTTCAACCCAAATTTGGGTCAAATATAGAGAAACCCAGCTGTTGGGTTAAATTTTTTTATTAAAAATGTTAACCCAACGGTTGGGTTCGTCCATATTTGACCCATATTTGGGTTAAAACAACCCAGCATTTTTTAGAGTGTACATTCATGTATATAAAATTTGCCAAGAAAATTAATTACATTTATCACAAAGAAAGCTTTGTTTTTAGTTGGGGTCAAAATCAAAGTATCCAAAAATAATGTCTTTAAAGGTTACGGATATATATCTTGCTGGATATTATCTTTAATAAATGTGTCAATCATTGCTCAGTATAGAAACATGACAAAAATAAATGATAAACAGTTTCTGTGTGAACTTCATATTTCATATTTCATCATAAAATATTGAACACAGTCAAATTTATTTTGAAAGACAATCCCCAATTCCTTTACTTTATTAGTGAGAAAATGTTTTTGTTAAGTAGCAATTTTTTCATATAAAATTTTTTTAATAAATGATTCCAGTCAATGATAGCAGGAGATATAGAAATAATATCTTCAAGAAAAAGGTTATTTCTGTCTTTGTTTTCTGAAAAACATATTTACCCCTAATGAAGTTTTTATTAGTTCAGGAAAAGTTAGTTGTAGTAGAAGAATGCAATTTTTAAAACTCTCGTCTGTGTGTTTTCAGGACTGAAGGAGAGCATTAAAATGTCCCTGACAGACTCCGAACTTCTGACCGGGATCATGGATGAGGCCCGGAGGCAGGTGGGCGTGGTCTATGAGCAGGACAGCCAATGACTGCCCTCCGTTCATTGATTGATCTGTGGCCTGATTGGACGGCGCTACTCGGGAAAAGATTACGTTTCAACATTCTTGTAATAAACAGTCGTGTGTGTGTGTGTGTGTGTGTGTGTGTGTGTGTGTGTGTGTGTGTGTGTGTGTGTGTGTGTGTGTGTGTGTGTGTGTGTGGTGGACAATATTGTGCACAATAAACATGACACAACTGTGGAATCTGTGATTTTTTTCTTCAGTTCACCATGATAGTCAAACGAGTGATGCTGAAGGTGGATTTTAGTGTGTTCAAAATATTGTATATCACAAATATAAAGCATGGACATATTTTTTTGTGTCTCTGGAATATAATTTGGGTCTGAATGGGTTAATATGGGTTTTTCAGCATGCAAAAGTGTATCATCAGCTCATGTCATAGTGTTTTCACTTAAATTCTGTTTTTAATATCATCAAAATTGTTGTATATAGGGGTGGTGATGGCGCAATGGATAAGACACATGCCTTTGGTGTGAGAGACCCGGGTTCGAATCCACTGTGAGACACCAATGTGTCCCTGAGCAAGACACTTAACCCCTACTTGCTCCAGAGGCGTGCGACCTCTGATATATAGCAATTGTAAGTCGCTTTGGATAAAAGCGTCAGCTAAATGAATAAATGTAAATGTAAATGTAAATGTATATTGTAAACTGGTTCACATAAAACTAAAATATAGTAGGCAATATACAGTAGCCTACACACTACTCAATTCTGAAATAAAGGGTTTGTCACCCTCTGCTGGTTTTTACAGTAGCCTAGTGATTGGAGAAACGAAGCTTTTCGAAACTCTGAATTAATTGAACCGATTCCTTCACAACCGATTCCTTTACTGATTCGAAGCTCTGAAACGCCACACGCTGGAGACCCCTGCTGGACAAAACAGTGTAAATGCTAGGAAAACTCAGCCAAAAGATGCATAAAACACCTTTTACAAACCAATTGCAAACGTTTTATGGACAGTGTGGTCTATTCAACACAATTACCTAATCATCTAATACCATTACATATGAGGTGTTATTTTATTAAATTGTAGGGCTTGTTTTATGGTGAGCATTGGTTAATCACGCTAATAAGAGACTATTAACTAAAACTCTAAAACACAAATGTGTCATTAAAAAATGTCGAGACATCTATAAAACTTAAAAATAGCATCGCCCCCTAGCGGCGAACCATAGACATTGCGAAACGTTTCGAAACAGTTATGACGTAACGAAGCCTGAACTCACGTGACTTTAGTGTGACACGCGCTCCGAATCACTTCGAAACAAATGTTTAGCATAGCTTTTTAAGCTTCACTAGCGAGTTTCGAAAGCGGCCATCTAACACACACACACACACACACACACACACACCATCATGGCGATCAGGTGGGGAATCTGCAGCGCCGGAAGAATCAGTCATGACTTCACAGTAGCACTGAAGACTCTCCCGCCAGAACAACACCAGGTACAGACAAACACACCTGAGAAACTTCATTCAGCTCAGTGTCAAACTACAGGATACACACAACACACACACTGCATGAGGAAGGCGTTCACCGAGTTAATACTGACACTGACATGCATTGAGTCTCATCTGAGACACTTTTAATGATGCATTCCACAAACTTCTTTATTTGCCTAGTGTAAACAACCCTCACTTCTGAATCCGGGAACTTTACTGTGCAGCGAGAAACAGCGACACCGTCAACTGATACATTGTTGCATATAATATATCATATAATGTTTAATTTTGCGCAAGAATAGATACATTGACATTGTTGCATGTAATATAGTGTTTAATTATGCTCAAGAATATATACATTGTTGCATGTAATATAGTGTTTAATTATGCACAAGAATAGATACATTGTTGCATGTAATATAGTGTTTAATTATGCACAAGAATAGATACATTGTTGCATGTAATATAGTGTTTAATTATGCTCAAGAATATATACATTGTTGCATGTAATATAGTGTTTAATTATGCACAAGAATAGATACATTGTTGCATGTAATATAGTGTTTAATTATGCACAATAATAGATACATTGTTGCATGTAATATAGTGTTTAATTATGCACAAGAATAGATACATTGTTGCATGTAATATAGTGTTTAATTATGCACAAGAATAGATACATTGTTGCATGTAATATAGTGTTTAATTATGCACAAGAATAGATACATTGTTGCATGTAATATAGTGTTTAATTATGCACAAGAATAGATACATTGTTGCATGTAATATAGTGTTTAATTATGCACAAGAATAGATACATTGTTGCATGTAATATAGTGTTTAATTATGCACAAAAATAGATAAATTGTTGCATGTAATATAGTGTTTAATTATGCACAATAATAGATACATTGTTGCATGTAATATAGTGTTTAATTATGCACAATAATAGATACATTGTTGCATGTAATATAGTGTTTAATTATGCACAATAATAGATACATTGTTGCATGTAATATAGTGTTTAATTATGCACAAGAATAGATACATTGTTGCATGTAATATAGTGTTTAATTATGCACAAAAATAGATAAATTGTTGCATGTAATATAGTGTTTAATTATGCACAAGAATAGATACATTGTTGCATGTAATATAGTGTTTAATTATGCACAAGAATAGATACATTGTTGCATGTAATATAGTGTTTAATTATGCACAAGAATATATACATTGTTGCATGTAATATAGTGTTTAATTATGCACAAGAATATATACATTGTTGCATGTAATATAGTGTTTAATTATGCACAAGAATAGATACATTGTTGCATGTAATATAGCATTATGCACTATAACGGTATATGTACCTACTAATATATATAAAAAAAAAAAAAGTAAAATCTAAAATAATGTACATGAAATCTGGTATTATTTATTATAATTTTAAGAATGATAAAATGTAATTGTATTGCTGAACACAGGTGGTGGCTGTTGGTGCGCGTGACCTGACGCATGCGCAGGAGTTTGCGCAGAAGCACGGGATCCCGCGCGCATACGGCAGCTATGAGGAGCTGGCCAAAGATCCCGAGATCGGTGAGACATTAACTGATCTCAGAACAGCATCTGTGCAAAACTGCCACCATTAAACTGCTCTCCTTACACATAGTGTCAAAATCATCTCAAGGTTGAAAATATCTAGCTTCTCTTCTGTTAAAAAAAAATTATACTCACTATAGTACTGCAAAATGTATGTATTTATATTCAACATATTATACATTTAATCAGTTTTTATCTTAACACACTTACATTTAAATAACTATCTTGGTATGATTACTTTAATCATCCCTTTTAGGGGAAATTTGTTTTGGGCATTACATTTGAAGCTGTGTAAAAAGAGTAGATGATGTGCCAGATGTGTAGTGAGTGTGTAGAGATCATGTTCCAGATGTGTAGAGTGTGTAGAGATGCTGATGTGTTCCAGATGTGTAGAGTGTGTAGAGATGCTGATGTGTTCCAGATGTGTTGTGAAACTGTAGAGATGATGTTCCAGATGTGTAGAGTGTGTAGAGATCATGTTCCAGATGTTTAGTGAGTGTGTAGAGATATTCCAGATGTGTTGTGAGTGTAAAGATGCTGATGTGTTCCAGATGTGTTGAGTGTATAGAGATGATGTTCCAGATGTTTAGTGAGTGTGTAGAGATGATATTCCAGATGTGTTGTGAGTGTAAAGATGCTGATGTGTTCCAGATGTGTAGTGAGAGTGTAGAGATGCTGATGATGTTCCAGATGTGTTGTGTGTATAGATGATGTTCCAGATGTGAGTGTGTATAGATGATGTTCCAGATGTGTAGAGTGTAGAGATGATGTTCCAGATGTGTTGAGTGTATAGAGATGATGTTCCAGATGTGTTGAGTGTATAGAGATGATGTTCCAGATGTGTTAAGTGTGTAGAGATGATGTTCCAGATGTGTAGTGAGTGTAGAGATGATGTTCCAGATGTGTAGTGAGAGTGTAGAGAAGCTGATGTGTTCCAGATGTGTTAAGTGTGTAGAGATGATGTTCCAGATGTGTAGTGAGTGTAGAGATGATGTTCCAGATGTGTGGTGAGAGTGTAGAGAAGCTGATGTGTTCCAGATGTGTTAAGTGTGTAGAGATGATGTTCCAGATGTGTAGTGAGTGTAGAGATGATGTTCCAGATGTGTAGTGAGTGTAGAGATGATGTTCCAGATGTGTTAAGTGTGTAGAAATGATGTTCCAGATGTGTAGTGAGTGTAGAGATGATGTTCCAGATGTGTAGTGAGTGTAGAGATGATGTTCCAGATGTGTAGTGAGAGTGTAGAGATGCTGATGTGTTCCAGATGTGTTAAGTGTGTAGAGATGATGTTCCAGATGTGTTGAGTGTATAGAGATGATGTTCCAGATGTGTTGAGTGTATAGAGATGATGTTCCAGATGTGTTAAGTGTGTAGAGATGATGTTCCAGATGTGTTGTGTGTATAGATGATGTTCCAGATGTGAGTGTGTATAGATGATGTTCCAGATGTGTAGAGTGTAGAGATGATGTTCCAGATGTGTTGAGTGTATAGAGATGATGTTCCAGATGTGTTGAGTGTATAGAGATGATGTTCCAGATGTGTTAAGTGTGTAGAGATGATGTTCCAGATGTGTAGTGAGTGTAGAGATGATGTTCCAGATGTGTTAAGTGGGTAGAGATGATGTTCCAGATGTGTTAAGTGTGTAGAGATGATGTTCCAGATGTGTAGTGAGTGTAGAGATGATGTTCCAGATGTGTTAAGTGTGTAGAGATGATGTTCCAGATGTGTAGTGAGTGTAGAGATGATGTTCCAGATGTGTTAAGTGGGTAGAGATGATGTTCCAGATGTGTAGTGAGAGTGTAGAGATGCTGATGTGTTCCAGATGTGTTAAGTGTGTAGAGATGATGTTCCAGATGTGTAGTGAGTGTAGAGATGGTTCCAGATGTGTAGTGAGTGTAGAGATGATGTTCCAGATGTGTAGTGAGTGTAGAGATGATGTTCCAGATGTGTAGTGAGAGTGTAGAGATGCTGATGTGTTCCAGATGTGTTAAGTGTGTAGAGATGATGTTCCAGATGTGTAGTGAGTGTAGAGATGATGTTCCAGATGTGTAGTGAGAGTGTAGAGATGCTGATGTGTTCCAGATGTGTGTTGAGAGTGTAGATATGCTGATGTGTTCCAGATGTGGTGTATGTGGGCACGATCCACCCTCACCATCTGTCGGTGGGCGTTCTCTTCATGAACGCTAAGAAGAACCTCCTGTGTGAGAAACCGCTGGCCATGAACCTGAAGGAAGTTCGGGAACTGATCGCCTCAGCGAAGAAGAACGACGTCTTCCTCATGGAGGTGAGCAGAGGTGCAGGTGTTCAGAGTACAGAGAGGTTTTGAGTAAGCAATAAGGAACGAGAGGCTGTGGTGTATCGTGAATAAGTCTCGGCTGAAGGGCGTTGTCAGGCACGACGCAAAGCAGATACAATCAAATTTTGATGATTATGGCTTACAGCTTATGAAAACCTTTTCACAATATTCTAATTTTGAGTTTGGGGTTTTCATAAGCTGTAATCCATAATCATCAAAATTATAACAAATAAAGGCTTGAAATATCTCACTTTGCATGTAATGAGTCTATATAATATATTAGTTTCACCTTTTAAGTTGAATTACTGAAATAAATGAACTTTTGCTTTCTAATTTCTCGAGTTTCTCCTGTGTGCATGTGGTGTGCAGGCGGTCTGGACGCGCTTCTTCCCGGCCTCGGCTGAGGTCCGCCGGCTGCTGTCCCGGGACGAGGTGGGCGAGGTGAGGCTGGTGCGGGCGGACTTCGGGGCGTCCCTCCTGCATGTGTCCCGGGCCGTGGAGAAGCATCTGGGAGGAGGAGCTCTGATCGACATCGGCATCTACTGTCTGCAGTTCGTGCTCATGGTGTTCAGCGGAGAGAAACCGGAGCGCGTACAGGCGACGGGGTTCTGTCTGGACACGGGTACTCACCTCACGATATTACAGGCCAAACATCATGATGATGATGATGATGATGATGATGATGATTGACACTTGGATCGTATTTGATGCAGGCCTGCAGGGCACATCACTTTATAATAATAATAATAATATATATACAGTGGGTACGGAAAGTATTCAGACCCCTTAAATTTTTCACTCTTTGTTATATTGCAGCCATTTGCTAAAATCATTTAAGTTCTTTTTTTTCCTTCATTATTGTACACACAGCACCCCATATTGACAGAAAAACACAGAATTGTTGACATTTTTGCACATTTATTAAAAAAGAATGCAATGTCAATATGGGGTGCTGTGTGTAGAATAATGAGGAAAAAAAATTAACAAATGATTTTAGCAAATGGCTGCAATATAACAAAGAGTGAAACATACTTTCCGTGCCCACTGTATATATACACACTGCCGTTCAAAAGTCTGGGATCGGTATTTTTTATGTTTTTACAAGAAGTCTCTTCTGTGTGTTTGACTAATATCCGCAGTGTGTGTGTGTGTGTGTGTGTGTGTGTGTGTGTGTGTGTGTGTGTGTGTGTGACTGTAATATCCACAGGTGTGTGTGTTTGACTAATATCCGCAGGTGTGTGTTTGACTGTAATATCCGCAGGTGTGTGTGTGTGTGACTAATATCCACAGGTGTGTGTGTTTGACTAATATCCGCAGGTGTGTGTGTGACTGTAATATCCACAGGTGTGTGTGTTTGACTGTAATATCCGCAGGTGTGTGTGTGTGTGTGTGTGTGTGTGTGTGTGACTGTAATATCCGCAGGTGTGTGTGTTTGACTGTAATATCCGCAGGTGTGTGTGTGTGACTGTAATATCCGCAGGTGTGTGTGTGTGACTAATATCCACAGGTGTGTGTGTTTGACTGTAATATCCGCAGGTGTGTGTGTGTGTGTGTGTGTGTGTGTGTGACTGTAATATCCGCAGGTGTGTGTGTTTGACTGTAATATCCGCAGGTGTGTGTGTGTGACTGTAATATCCGCAGGTGTGTGTGTGTGACTAATATCCACAGGTGTGTGTGTGTGACTAATATCCACAGGTGTGTGTGTTTGACTGTAATATCCGCAGGTGTGTGTGTGTGTGTGTGTGTGTGTGTGACTGTAATATCCGCAGGTGTGTGTGTTTGACTGTAATATCCGCAGGTGTGTGTGTGTGACTGTAATATCCACAGGTGTGTGTGTGTGACTAATATCCACAGGTGTGTGTGTTTGACTGTAATATCCGCAGTGTGTGTGTGTGTGTGTGTGTGTGTGTGTGTGACTGTAATATCCGCAGGTGTGTGTGTTTGACTGTAATATCCGCAGGTGTGTGTGTGTGACTGTAATATCCGCAGGTGTGTGTGTGTGACTAATATCCACAGGTGTGTGTGTTTGACTGTAATATCCGCAGGTGTGTGTGTGTGTGTGTGTGTGTGTGTGTGACTGTAATATCCGCAGGTGTGTGTGTTTGACTGTAATATCCGCAGGTGTGTGTGTGACTAATATCCACAGGTGTGTGTGTGTTTGACTGTAATATCCGCAGGTGTGTGTGTGTGTGTGTGTGTGTGTGTGTGTGTGTGTGTGTGTGTGTGTGTGTGTGTGACTAATATCCGCAGGTGTGTGTGTGAGTAATATCCACAGGTGTGTGTGTTTGACTGTAATATCTGCAGGTGTGTGTGTGTGTGTGTGTGTGTGTGTGTGTGTGTGTGTGTGTGTGTGTGCACTCTCAGAAAAAAAGGTACGCAAGCTGTCACTGGGGCTGTACCCTTTGTAAAAGGTACACTTTTGAACCTTTTAGGTGCAAAAATGTACCTTTTCGGGACGAATATGTACCTTTTTGGTACAAAAGTGCATCTTTTAAGAAGGGTACAGCCCCAGTGACAGCTTGCGTACCTTTTTTTCTGAGAGTGTGTGACTGTAATATCCGCAGGTGTGTGTGTTTGACAGTAATATCCGCAGGTGTGTGTGTTTGACTGTAATATCCGCAGGTGTGTGTGTTTGACTGTAATATCCACAGGTGTGTGTGTGACTAATATCCACAGGTGTGTGTGTGTGTGTGTGTTACTGTAATATCCGCAGGTGTGTGTGTGTGTGTGTGTGTGTGACTGTAATATCCGCAGGTGTGTGTGTTTGACAGTAATATCCTCAGGTGTGTGTGTTTGACTGTAATATCCGCAGGTGTGTGTGTGTTTGACTGTAATATCCACAGGTGTGTGTGTGACTAATATCCACAGGTGTGTGTGTGTGTGTGTGTAATATCCGCAGGTGTAGATGAAGCGATGGTCGTCACACTGGTGTTCTCAGGACACAGAATGGCCGTCTGTACCTGCACAATCTCCACTGATCTCCCAAACGAAGCCGTCATCGTCGGGACCAAAGGCACCATCAAGGTCTGTCCTCATCCCTGCTCGTGTGTATATATATATATATGATCATATATTACTGTAACTGCTGTCATATTCTGGCAGATGCAGCTTTTAAAGTCAAATTATTGTTGTACTGTTGAAACTAAATCACACACACACAAACATCTCGTGATCGTGATCCAGATTATTTACATTCATTTGGCAGATGCTTTTATTCAAAGTGACGGAGTGAATCTGATGCAGGCCTGCAGCGTACATCACTTTTTAATAATAATACTTTTTATTCATTTGTATAGCACCTTTCATACATAAAATGAATCTTAATGTGCTTTATAGATCATAAAACAACATTTAAAGCATTAGTGGGGAAAAAAATACACACACACATGTACACACTATGTATTAACATGGTTGACAAGTATTAATACAATGACTAAAGAGACTTAAAATACATACAGTACATTTAATAAGCAAATGTATTATTTTTATATAATAATGTCATGTTTAATAAGGTTCCATTTGTGAATATTAGTGAACTACATTAATAAACATGAACTAAGAATGAAAAACACTTCCAAAGCATTTATTAATGTTAATGTCAACATTTACTAATACATTATTACAATCAAAAGTTGTTTGTTAATATTATTGAATCTACCTGAGCTGACATGAACTAACCATGAATAGTTATACTTGTGCTTAAGAAAGATTACTAAATACTGAAACTAATGTATTGCTTGTTGTACTAACAACCATTAACTAGCAGGACCTTATTGTAAAGTGTCGTGTACATTTTATTTTTAAATTAACTTTAAAAAGATATGTTTCCAAATGCTTGGAGCGTGTCTTGTTTATCATCATCAGTGTATGAATGTATGATTTATAAACCACACTCAAAATTCTCAATTTCAAGTGAAGAATGCAGGATTCCCTGTGTATCAAACCCAATACCTTTGAAAAACGATTTGTTTCATTAGCCGCGTTTCCACCTGTCGATAAAAAATGATTGCGAAATGACGGCGTTTCCATTAAACAATGTTATGCGACTAAAACTAAAAAAAATAACTACTTTTGAGAGACAATAACTTTATATACAGTGCACTTTCAGAGTTAAAACTTTGCAGGATGTTTTCATTCACACACTACATGCAAGTTAATTTTCAAAAATCCATAATAGGGACAGATTACTTTACAGGCACTTTCAGAGCTGCATCTGCATAACAGATTATGTTTGTGAGCTTGTCTTATTTATCATTATCAGGGTATAAATGTATGACTTATAAACCACACTCGAGTCAAGAATGCAGGATTCCCTGTGAATCAAACCCAGTGCCTTTGTGCATCAGTGGAACTACAGGAACGATCCGTCTGAGTTTTAAAGGCACATGTTGCATCTTCTGTGTTATTTGTGTGACTCAGATTCCAGCTCACATGTGGTGCCCGACGTCTCTGATGGTGAACGGTGTGGAGACTCAGTATCCGCTGCCTGAACCCGCTCTCCCGCTGAACTTCATGAACAGCACAGGCATGCGTTACGAGGCAGAAGAGGTCCGGCACTGCTTGCTGAAAGGTCATCACACGGCACGATAGACTCATGTCAATCTGAATTGCTGGATTAAAGGGATAATTCACCCAAAAATGAACATTAACCCATGATTTGATGACCCATCATAAAAGTGCATCTATCCATCATAAAAGTGCATCTATCCATCATAAAAGTCCATCTGTCTATCATAAAAGTGCATCTATCCATCATAAAAGTGAATCTGTCCATCATAAAAGTGCATCTATCCATCACAAAAGTGCATCCGTCCATCATAAAAGTGCATCTGTCTATCATAAAAGTGCATCTATCCATCATAAAAGTGCATCTGTCCATCATAAAAGTGCATCTGTCTATCATAAAAGTGCATCTGTCCATCATAAAAGTGCATCCATCCATCATAAAAGTGCATCTGTCCATCATAAAAGTGCATCTGTCCATCATAAAAGTGAATTGTCCATCATAAGTGCACATATCCATCATAAAAGTAAATCCGTCCATCATAAAAGTGCATCTATCCATCATAAAAGTGCATCTATCCATCATAAAAGTGCATCTATCCATCATAAAAGTGCATCTATCCGTCATAAAAGTGCATCTATCTATCATAAAAGTGCATCTATCCATCATAAACGTGCATCTATCCATCATAAAAGTGCATCTATCCATCATAAAACTGCATCTGTCCATCATAAAAGTGCATCTATCCATCATAAAAGTGCATCTGTCCATCATAAAAGTGCATCTATCCATCATAAAAGTGCATCTGTCCATCATAAAAGTGCATCTGTCCATCATAAAAGTGCATCTATCCATCATAAAAGTGCATCTGTCTATCATAAAAGTGCATCCATCCATCATAAAAGTGCATCCATCCATCATAAAAGTGCATCTGTCTATCATAAAAGTGCATCCATCCATCATAAAAGTGCATCCATCCATCATAAAAGTGCATCTGTCCATCATAAAAGTGCATCTATCCATCCTAAAAGTAAATCCGTCCATCATAAAAGTGCATCTGTCCATCATAAAAGTGCATCTATCCATCCTAAAAGTGCATCTGTCCATCATAAAAGTGCATCTATCCATAATAAAAGTGCATCTGTCCATCATAAAAGTGCATATATCCATCATAAAAGTGCATCTGTCCATCATAAAAGTGCATCTATCCATAATAAAAGTGCATCTGTCCATCATAAAAGTGCATATATCCATCATAAAAGTGCATCTGTCCATCATAAAAGTGCATATATCCATCATAAAAGTGCATCTGTCCATAATAAAAGTGCATCTGTCCATAATAAAAGTGCATCTATCCATCCTAAAAGTGCATCTGTCCATAATAAAAGTGCATCTGTCCATAATAAAAGTGCATCTATCCATCCTAAAAGTGCATCTGTCCATCATAAAAGTGCATCTGTCCATCATAAAAGTGCATCTGTCCATCATAAAAGTGCATATATCCATCATAAAAGTGCATCTGTCCATAATAAAAGTGCATCTGTCCATCATAAAAGTGCATCTATCCATAATAAAAGTGCATCTGTCCATCATAAAAGTGCATCTATCCATCATAAAAGTAAATCCGTCCATCATAAAAGTGCATCTGTCCATCATAAAAGTGCATCTATCCATCCTAAAAGTGCATCTGTCCATCCTAAAAGTGCATATATCCATCATAAAAGTGCATCTGTCCATCATAAAAGTGCATCTATCCATCCTAAAAGTGCATCTGTCCATCCTAAAAGTGCATCTATCCATCATAAAAGTAAATCCGTCCATCATAAAAGTGCATCTGTCCATCATAAAAGTGCATCTATCCATAATAAAAGTGCATCTGTCCATCATAAAAGTGCATATATCCATCATAAAAGTGCATCTGTCCATCATAAAAGTAAATCCGTCCATCATAAAAGTGCATCTGTCCATCATAAAAGTGCATCTATCCATCATAAAAGTGCATCTGTCCATCATAAAAGTGCATCTATCCATCCTAAAAGTGCATCTGTCCATCATAAAAAGTGCATATATCCATCATAAAAGTGCATCTATCCATCATAAAAGTGCATCTGTCCATCATAAAAGTGCATCTGTCCATCATAAAAGTGCATCTGTCCATCATAAAAGTGCATCTATCCATAATTAAAGTGCATCTGTCCATCATAAGTGCATCTGTCCATCATAAAAGTGCATATATCCATCATAAAAGTGGATAAATCCATCATAAAAGTGCATCTGTCCATCATAAAAGTGCATCCGTCCATCATAAAAGTGCATCCATCCATCATAAAAGTGCATCTGTCCATCATAAAAGTGCATATATCCATCATAAAAGGGCATATATCCATCATAAAAGTGCATCTGTCCATCATAAAAGTGCATCCATCCATCATAAAAGTGCATATATCCATCATAAAAGTGCATCTGTCCATCATAAAAGTGCATCTATCCATCATAAAAGTGCATCTGTCCATCCTAAAAGTGCATCTATCCATCATAAAAGTGCATCTGTCCATCATAAGAGTGCATCTGTCCATCATAAGAGTGCATCTGTCCATCATAAAAGTGCATCCGTCCATCATAAGAGTGCATCTGTCCATCATAAAAGTGCATCTGTCCATCATAAAAGTGCATCCGTCCATCATAAGAGTGCATCTGTCCATCATAAAAGTGCATCTGTCCATCATAAGAGTGCATCTGTCCATCATAAGAGTGCATCCGTCCATCATAAAAGTGCATCTGTCCATCATAAAAGTGCATCTATCCATCATAAGAGTGCATCTGTCCATCATAAAAGTGCATCTGTCCATCATAAAAGTGCACATTTATGGACTTCACAACAGCAACGGCCATTCACTGCCATTATAAAGTTTGGCAGAGCCAGGTCATTTTTTAATAAAGAGAAGAATGCCGTATACACTCGGATGACTTGAGTGAGTAAATCACGGGCTAATGTTCAGTGTTCGGGTGAACTCTTCCTCTAATGACCTTCAGCTCATAACTCCTGGACTCTGGTCATGTGTTGCAGGGTTGAAGGAGAGCTCCCGCATGTCTCACGCAGACTCGGCTCTGCTGGCGGAGATCATGGATGAAGCCAGGAGACAGGTGGGCGTGGTCTACAGCCAGGACAGCCAATGAGCTGCCTCCGCCATCACGGCTCATTAAAATAGGTCAATAAAAGGTGTTCGGGTGTTTTTTTTCATTGGTTCAACCACAAAATAAACTCAAACGTGTTTTACTGTTGATATCATGCGTGTCTTTCTGGTTTATTAGATGATTCAGTCATATTTCTCTGTAACACTACAATAAGGTTCATTAGTTAATAACTACATTAATTAGCATGAACTGCACTTATACAGCATTTATTAATCTTTGTTAATGTTAATTTCAACATTTACTAATATTTTATTCAGACATTGGTAACTTTAATGCACTGTGAACTAACATTGAATGACTGTTTATTAACAAATATTAATAAATACTGGAACAAATGTATTACTCATGGTTAGGTCATGTAAAGTGTTACCGATTTCTCCACAATATGCTAAAAAACAGATACAGAACTGTTTTTAGTAAGTATAGTTCTTGTTTAACCAAACTATAATGATTATAAATCATTCAAATTGCATTTCTCACTCAGCCATTCATTTTCATAGAGCTGGAGTTGTGCAGGTCATAGTAGTATTTAAAGAACAATTTTTGTACTTTGTGTCATGATGACCCCTTTATTAATGAACTTTGTGCTTTAGCTCCATTTCACATCTAACAAGGCTTTGTGGTTCATATGGCTGGACAGACACTTGTTTGTTAAGTAACCTTGTGCAGAAACACAGGAGCAGTTCATTTGAGGATAATAATTGAGTATTTAGACCATTTTCTGTCTCAACCCTTCAGTATATCACTATATTAGTGTAAAAAAAAAAGAAAGTAGGTTGCACTATTTTACATAACGTTTTACTTAGTGAACTTACCTAAGAAAGTACTGGGAAACATGTGACCCTGGATCACAAACCCAGTCTGGAGCCGCACGGGTATATCTGTGGCAATAGACAACTATACATTGTATGGGTCAAAATTATAAAAAAAAAATGTTAATGCCCAAAAATCATGAGGATATTAAGATCATGTTCCATGAAGATATTTAATAAATGTCCTGTCGTAAATATATAAAACATGTATTTTTGTGAGTGAATGCAGCACAATCGTGAACATAAATGCACAACTTTAAAGGCTTTTTCTCAATGTTTTTCAATGCTTTAAAGATTTTCTCAATGTTTAGATTTTTTTGCTCCTCAGATTCCAGATTTTCAATAGTTGTGTCTCGACCAAATATTGTCCTATCCTAACAAACCACACATCAATGGAGAGATGATTTATTCAGCTTTCAGATGATGTATACATCTCAATTTCAGAAAATTGACCCATGTGGTTTTGTGGTTCAGGGTCACATAAAGGTAACTATATGAGGTAAGGTTAGGTTTAAAAGTAGGTTCAGAGTTAGTACCTAGGACTGTAAAATAAAATGCTATCAATCTGAAAAATTGATTAAAGAGAAAACACACACACACCTAATTTTCTTTCTTTAGGGGTGGCCACATTTTTTTTAATGTCAGTTAAAGCAGATTAATCTAAAAATTGATCTTTAAAAAATGGACTGAAATATCAGACTAGCTCTGATAGCAACTGGCCCCATAAATCACTGACATGTAATAATAATAATAATAAACCAGTAGTCCGGACAAGTGCTCATCTCCTTTATTAATTCAGTCTTGAGTAATACAACACTTCAGATGATACTATAGTTTACTCTTACAGTTAGAAGTACATCTAGCACCCTAGCGACACAAAGCGGGTGGATCTAAACACACAGACACCCTCTCACACACACACACACACACACACACACGAGCAGCAGAGAGAAAGGAAATGAACAGGAGAGATGGCTGGGAATGTGACCGTTGCTGCTCAATCAATATTCAATCTCTCGCTCATAATCGTTCTCGGACTGAAATGAGCTGGACATCCCAATGTCAATATTTCAGAAAAATATATACTGTAGCACATTGGTTGCCTCGTCCCACATAAAATGATCTCATGGTCTAGTGCAACACAGAATGTAACATCATTAGGAGTGTGAACACAGACATGGTGCAAATAAAGCGCACAGACAGTGACACTACAAATAAAACGAACACGACTAGAGTTACGCCAGAACCCTTCGCCACTCGGGAACCGTTATTAGGTTAGTCTCAGTTGCTCGCTCACGTTCACGACCCGTCTGCGCTTCGCCAGGCATGCAGACAGACAAGCACACAGACAGCTCTGCGTTAATGAGGAACACAACTGTGGATTAACATGAGATTACGCACGTGTGCCGTTGAGACTGGAAAGGAAAAGTAAATAAAGTGAGAACAACGTCTAAGTGCTGATGGTCCACTGGCCTGTGTGGGAGGAGCCAGGCTTCTGTGATGACATCAGTCACCGGTCTGAAAGCCTGCTGGGAAGGATGGGTGTGGGGGGGGTGTGGGGGGAAGTGATGTATGAACAGCAGAGGAGTGCGTTACAGTCCTGTGGTGCTTATGGCACCGGGACGACACGCATGGTGTTGGTGTAACCGGATCCTGGACGCCAGCCGGTCAGGACGATCACGACATCACCGGTCTTGAAGAATCCACGAGCCTTTCCTGAGAGAACAGAGGGTTTGATATGAACAACCGGGGTCACAGGTCAAAGGGGAATGACCATGGATCATAAAACCAGTGTGGAGCCGCACGGGTATATCTGTGGCAATAGCCAACTATACACTGTATGGGTCAAAATTCTAGATTTTTCTTTTATGCCAAAAATCATGAGGATATTAAGATCATGTTCCATGAAGATATTTAGTAAATGTCCTACCGTAAATATATAAAACATGTATTTTTGTGAGTGAATAAAAACGTGACCATGGATGAAGAGGCAAAAAGACAGAAATGTGTATATTTGATCGTTTACGCTAAATGAGCCGTGAAAAATAACTCTTTGTCACTCAGCCTGTTTAATAGGCGGCTTTAAAGGATTAGTTCACTTTAAAAAAAACTTTTGCTGATAGTTTACTCCCCCCGATGTCATCCAAGATGTCCATGTCTTTCTTTCTTCAGTGGAAAAGAAATGAAGGTTTTTGATGAACACATTTCTCCATATAATGGACGTCAATGGGCCCCAAACGGGTCAAGGTCCAGATGACAGTGTCAGCGCCGCTTCAACGGGCTTTAAACGACACCAGACGATGAATACGGCTCTTATCTAGCGAAACCATCGTCATTTCACAAATAAATAAACAAGTTTAAGTTTTATAAGCACAAGCGCTCGCCTTGCTCTGTTCTGTGATGCGCGTTCGTGACGTCACGTAATACGCAGTTACGTTGAAAAGGTCACGCTTGACGAGTCAGTTTTTACAGATGTGCGGAAGGAGGACCATACACACATATTCAAATGTCTTTGTGTCAGTTTATCGGTTTAAATGCCCATCTCGTGTGCGGATCCTGGTGTTGGAATATTAAAAAGCCTAAAAGAAAATTCGTCAGGACAGACATTTTTTACTTTTCACAGAAGCGTGACCTTTACAGCGTAACTGCGTATTACGTGACGTCACGAACGCGCATCAGAGAACAGAGCAAGGCAAGCGCTTGTGCTTATAAAACTTAAACTTTTATTTATTTGTGAAATGACGATGGTTTCGCTAGATAAGACCCTTATTCATCGTCTGGTGTCGTTTAAAGCCCGTTGAAGCGGCGCTGACACTGTCATCTGGACCTTGAACCGTTTTGGTCCCCAAAAACCTTAATTTCTTTTCCACTGAAGAAAGAAAGACATGGACATCTTGGATGACATGGGGGTGAGTAAATTATCAGCAAAAGTTTTTTTTAAAGTGAACTAATCCTTTAAGTGTGCGAAACCTGTGGGAATGAGAAACTATGCGCAATACCTACAACGAAATTCAGGCCCTGTAACAAACAATATTCAACCGGACCAAATGAGGCGAGTGAGAGAGAGCAGGCGGGTGTGTGTCAGATGGTATCAGTGTATTAATACTGCGGAAAATGAGTATTGGAAACATTTCATATAATTCACTATCAATATGCATAAAAAAAAATGCGTGTTTGTGTTCAGAACGACTTGAGGGATCCTCATCTTTTAGTGTGATTTACACCCCATCCATTCACAAGAGAATGATGACTAGTGTGTTTAAATTTGACATGTTTTGTAGTATTTTCCAGCCTTTAGTAACATCCGTTTCTTGTGCAATAACCTTTGTGTCTTACCAACTTCCATGGCGAAGTTGACCCTCAGGTCCACATCCTCGGCCCACACATCATTAGAAGTGTTGTTGTAGAAGATGGGGAAGATGCCGCGGTACAGATGAGCCTGCCGGGCGGTCTGCTCGTTACGGGTCACGGCTATAATCGGGGCACGTGGGCGGTACCGGGAGATCAGATGAGCAGACCTGGAATAGAAGACAGGAGTGTGTGTTAACGAAAGTTGGGAAAAGAATAGAGAAAAATAAATTTGTGATGCAAAATGTTCTGAGGATTCCAGCAAACACTTCTTACTAAAGATAACTTACTCGAGGACAGCTGTGAAGAGATATGTGATTTACCTACACTGCAAACCCACCCACACTAGCACATCAGAGCTGACCCAGACACATGTGACTACATCAAATTAAGGTTAAACCCTACATTCGGTTCTGTTTGCTCTTGCATAGTCAACACACACACACACATATAGGTCTCATTCACAGCCATTCAGGGGAAAGGGTCAGGGAATGAAGATCATTTAAATCAATATTCTATTATTATCCCATTTATTTTGCATCATCATGCAGCTTTTAGTGAACATACAGGCATGCATTTTTACTGAAATGGTGGATAACTAATGTATGCAGAAAAAAAAGTATATATATATATATATCACCGTTTAATTTGGAGGCGGTACTTGCTGAATAAAGGTAAAAACATTTATAAAATAAAAAAAACAAGGACACATTAAATTGATCAAAGGCGGCGGTAAAGACATTTATAATGTAACAAAACTATTTCACATAAATGTTCTTTTGAGCATGAAAATGCACTTTCCAAACTTAAGTGGTTGTAATTCAATGCTTTGGAATATAGGCCTAAGTTTGCTCTTGTTTTAATGAAGACACTCGCAGATTATTGCTTAAAGTGAAAGCACTTCAAGTGAAAGTCAGGAAAAGTTTTAATTTACTGTAAATCAAATATACTGTACTAAATTTTATTATTTTATATAAAATACATATTTTACAAATGGCTTTGACTTTTATATTACTTAGACGTGTATTTTATTTATTTATTGATGTAAAAACAAGCTGTGTTTTTTATTCTTTTTAGGCACAGTACCAGAAATAGCCACCGGGTGTCACCCACATTAAATCGATTTTTTTTATGCATTCATACGTAATAGAAGTGATATTTGGACAGAAATGTAATAATCTGCATCACAAAATATGGAACCTTGAGATTCAGACCTTTCCAAAAGGTTTTGATTTAGAAATGTTGTAATATGAACACTGACACCGCCCACTAGGAGAGGAGATCGTTTCTTCTAGCATAACCATAATTTCTTTTAGCAGAGTACCGTTTCTATGGTAACGCAACATCCAATTTCACAGGACGAATTTTGAGTTAAGCTTTCGAATGATACCCAATTTATGATGATTACCAAAATATGTGATATAATTTTTTTTTTTTTTAAAAGGCCAAATCATCCCGCTAGCAGGACGGTGATAGTTAATTAAACCCGTTTTTCTCAAAATTCCGTTCCTGAAAATCATAGCAATCAGCCGACTTCAGATAACCATATTTGAAAAGGGCTAGAAAAAAAAGGGGGGGGGGGTCACATGCATTATACTCCAGCCCTTTTGTCTCACCTGTTGGATGCTGAACTCTCCCCTCAGGCCCCTCCCCTCTTACCTGCCAGTCTTGGTGAGCACGATAAGGGCGCTGGCGCGGCATTTGAAGGAGGACTCAACAGCGCCAACAGCTACAGCGTCTGAAGGATCGCGTGTCAGAAGAGTGGAGCGCCTCAGCTCCTCAAACAGCTGCCGGTGGAACGTGGCTGCCTCTGCCTCACGGGCAATCTGACAGCGCCACCCGGTGGAGGGAGGGGGAAGGGAGGGGTTATACACAATCATGCCGTCAACCACTCAGACAGAGAGAAATACACAGAGACACACATGGACAAGAATGTTTATGCTAGTCCTGTACTGTTCCAAAGCTCTCGAACAGTCATTTACTAATTATTTATTATTTTGTCAATTAAAAATGAATTTGTATGATTAACCCTCTGGTGCTCTTCGCATGACCGGAATTTTATTTTAGATTTCAATGAAATGAATGTACTATATTTTAGTTCGATAATGTTTTTTATTTAATGTTTAGGGGATTTTATGGTACTAAATTATATATACAATCCATTAATTCACTTTTCGAGTTTCCAACTTAAACTTTCGTAAATCTTGAATGCTTTAGAGCACAGACTTAAGTTTGATCTCTTTTCAAAGACAACACTCAGCAGATTATTGCTCAAGTTAAAAAGGTTTTAAAAATGGCTACAGAATTGAATGTTTATTGTTATAAAACATTTTGCAAAAAAACTTTTTTTTTTTAAATATGAAATTTACATTATCAAAAACATTTTTTACTTTAAACCTGAGAAAATCAAAACCTAAACCAGATTTTTTTGGTTTGACCCTGATAGCTAAAAAAAAAATTAGCTTTTAGTCAGTTTGTTTGGCTGCAGTACCAAAAGTTTCCGCTCAATTTTGACCGCAATGAGCACAAGTGCAACACCATTTAACCTGTTCTGGTCATGATGTTTTTTTTGTTTTTTCACAACATTTGTGTTTGGCAACTGCCAAAACCTTTATAAATAAAATTAAAAAAGTAAAAAAATTCATAAGAGCACTACTAGAGGGTTAAATTGTTTTTAAAATGAATTCTGACTTGTAATTATGAAAGCTTATTTTTAGGATTATAGCGTTTCCTTGCAGATGGACATCATTAACATTGACAGTGTGCCATGTGTCTCATTTCTCTCTCTCTTCCAGTCCTCTACTGTCCCTGCTCTTCCTACTCCCTGACTGTGCCGAGCTGGTTTTCCACATCATTTCCATTCTGCCCGCCTACCTGCCAGACCCAGTGAGGACTATAAACGCAGAGGCCAGGATTTTAAAGGAGGCCTCCACAGCGCCAATGGCGATGGCCTCGGCGGGGTCGGTGGAGTGGCCCAAACAGCGGCGCAGGTCCTCAAACACCTGCCGATGAAACATGGCCGCCTCTGCCTCGCGAGCGATCTGATGCAGCCAGCGCATGATGCGACAGGCAGAACACAGCAGAGAGAGAGATACGCACATACATGAGACAAGGGGTGGAGAACAGAGGTGAGGAGAGTCAAGAGTGAGGAAATCAAAATGAATTGAGTGAGTGAGGAAAAAGAAGAGACAGTAGAGAAATTAATGCAGGTGTTAGTTCAGAAGAAAAGTTAGTACAAAAAACAAAATGAATATTAGAACACATCCACTCTCTCTCAGTAAATTATTAAATGCAAATTAACATTAATTACAGAGAAAACCACCACCAATAAATCATGAATATTATTTGACATATGGACATATATATATAAAACAATGACTAGTAAAGTGTAAGGCTGTAACGGATTTGTGATGATAGAGTTAAAGAAATCATGCAAAAGAAAGTTAAAAGTGGTTACGAGATCACATGACTTCTACATGCAAGTCAAAATGAAGAAGAAAGGTTGAGCACATGACCGGAAATCATGCTGGTTTTCAGAAAGCGTTGAATCCATTCCCAAAAAACAAACCAGGTTCAGGAAAATATATGTTTGAAAATTTGTTAAAGACGAGGGACTAAATCTGCTGGGGATTATTTCCACCGTCAGGAGTTAAAGGCCATATCTGTGATGACTGGGCAAACATGTGACTGCCAACTCAAACATGCAAACCTCGAGCACAATGCAGAACTGTTAACAAGCTCATCAAGAACTGGCAGACAGGAAAGGTGTCTTGTAAGAAGGCTGTTGTCTGTAACTGACCCTGAACACTGAGACAAACAAGACTAGCCAGCGAAGGCAAAACACATGCGTATGAGAGAATGAAGAGTAATGAAGGATGTTGTGACGTTCAAGAAATATTATGGGTTTAAAAACAAAACAGAGTGAGGTCTACATTTTTAGACTACTAAACCTGGAAAAAATATTTTTGGAAAATGCATATAATAATATTTCAGAATATAATTATCTGCATTATTTCTAGCTGATTAATCAAATGCTTGTAAATGAGTGACATCTGCTTTGTAGAGACAGTACAAACACCAAATCACTCAAATTAATGTTCATTTATGATGATATAATTTGCAATACATTTCTGGAATAATTTTCAATAGATTTATGGGATTTATTTATGGAATATTAAAAAAATACAAGCTTCTCATTTCTGCTTTTAAATGTCCCACAGACCTCCACTGTAAGTGTACTATTGTAAACAGTTCCTGTTGTTTTTACGAACAGAGACTACAGACATTTTTTTGTTGGTGATCGACAGCATGCCACAAAATGCCGTCCATAATTTAACCCGTAAAATTCCTTTGAAAATGCTTTTAATTAGTATTTTGAGATGCGAAAGTTATGCATGGATAAAATGTATGAGTCGGGTACTAAGAGGTTTAGCTGTGTAACGGTGTTAATGTGCATGTCAGTAGGGGGCGCTCTCACCATGTGCTGGGTGCGCACGGCCTCCAGAGGATAGTCTCCCTTAGCAGTCTCTCCACTCAGCATGATGCAGTCGGCACCATCCAGGACAGCGTTGGCCACATCACTGCCCTCGGCACGTGTGGGACGAGGCTTCTTGATCATGCTCTCCAACATCTATGAACACATGAGAGGGCTTGAGAATACAGTGCCAGTAGTAATGGTTAGATATTAGGGGTGTAACAATATATTGTCACACAATTAAAAGTATATAGTTCACCCAAAATGAAAATTACTGTGTGAGAAAAAATTAAGTTTACAGAGTTTGTGTCAGTACTACATTAAACTGCACAATATTCTAATTTAAGTTTCACCTGTATAGTAATTTATTTCAGTAATTCAACTTAAAAGGTGAAACTAATATATTATATAGACTCATTACATGCAAAGTAAGATATTACAAGCCTTTATTTGTTATAATTGTGATGATTATGGCTTACAGCTTATGAAAACCTTTTCACAATATTCTAATTTTGAATTTGGGGTTCAAAATTCATAAGCTGTACGCCATAATCATCAAAATTATAACAAATAAAGGCTTGAAATATCTCACTTTGCATGTAATGAGTCTAAATAATATATTAGTTTCACCTTTTAAGTTGAATTACTGAAATATCGTATTGTATGTATCGAATCATGACATGATGGTATCATTAAACCCCTATTAGATATTTAGAGCTTGTTGTACAGATGCACATGGCAAGAAAACTTCAAATTTACTTTACTGGAGCAATTAAACTGTAATATTGAGCCTATTTAAAGATCACAGAAGAGTTATTGATTTTATAAATAATTAAATAATGTGAAAACTCATATCTAAAAATGGAACTTGTTCCAGAGGCATAATATTTTCTAGAAAATACATGGATAATAATACAGGATTGTAGCTGACCTGTGTGGCGCAGATGATCGGCTTTCCGGCCTTGTTGCAGCGACCAATCATCATCTTCTGGGCCACGAACACCTTTTCCGTGGGGATTTCAATTCCCAGGTCACCACGAGCGACCATGATGCCATCACTGGCCTCCATGATCTCATCAAACCTGGCAAATACAGGGAAGACATTCATATCCAAATAATTTTTCAATCACATATTGAAACAAATGAAAACTACTAATTACTACAATGAGCTCATTGTTTCTGCCTTAAATTAATAAATGTTTAGCTAACTGTGATTTTGTACATGTACATTTCTGAAATGCAAGTTTTCTGAAAAACTTAATTTCCTCTGATAACAGATCCCTCTAAATTGTGTTCATGCATTTTCTGTAAAGCTGCTTTGAAACGACTAGTATTGTGAAAAGCCACTCACTTGCGCACACCCTCGTGGTTCTCCAGCTTGCTGATGATCTTGATGTTCTTGCCCTTCTCTCCGAGCACCTTACGAACCTCATGCACATCAGCTGCCTTGCGAATAAAGGAGGCAAAGACCATGTCGACTCCCATCTGTACACCGAACAGCAGGTCCTTGATGTCTTTGTCTGAAACGGCAGGAAGGTCGACTGCGGCCCCCGGCAGATTGACACCCTTCTTACTACCCAGAGTTCCTCCATTCTCAATTTCACATATCAGATAGTCAGAGCCTGACAGAGAGAGAGAGATTATTCATAAAACCCTTCCACAGTGTCTACACTAGAGGCGACAAGCGTTAAAAAAACCTTATTAACTGATACTAAACTTCAGCAACAGCAAAGAGGGTGAAATAAAAGATTTATCAATTACTTTGATTACCATGTTTTCAATTAAAAAAAAATAGCCACAAATCTATAACTCACCGATTTCCTGGACCTGAAGAGAAATGAGTCCATCATCGATATAGACCTTACTGCCCACTTCCACCACCCTGGTGATGTTCTTGTAGTCCAGCCAGAGGTTATCCTCATCACAGTTCTCCATGAAAGAATCATCTAAGGTCACTTTGATCGAATTTCCCTTCTTCAGCTCAACCTCAGCAGTGCCACTCTGGAACAGACAGATGCATATTTGCAATATTAAAACAAATTGCTAAGGAAAACATTCTTATGGTTTTAAATACTGAATGGTGTAGATTTTACATTTCTGTAGATTTCAGATTGTTTTAATTAGTGCTATGTCAGCATTCAAAGCTATTTTCATGGCAAAAACTAAATTACAAAAATACAAATATCATAAATACAATAAAAAACAAACAAAAAAAGCAAGTCATATTATACAGGTTTAAATTAAAATGATTTTTTAAATAATCTAAAACCTTTTCAGGCATACTCTTACTAAATAAGTCCATAAGTGAGGTAACTTCATAAAAGAACATTCTACTTGCATTAAGTCCAGGACAATCTAATAAAATATGTTTAACACAGATAAGGGAATACATTTCTGTAGAACTATATGGCGTTTTATAACCATCCCTCATATTATATGCACTAATAACAGCTAATTTAGTAGTATACACTGACCTTGACCAGCGGCAGTAACAGTGGGACATCTTGTTATCACCTTACGTTGAACTGAAATGAGTAAACTCACCCCTTTAATGAGCCCGGTTCGGATTTCTGGCCCCTTGGTGTCCAGGGCGATGCCCACTGGCCTGTAGTGGATGCTGCCCGGCTCGAAACTGGCACAAGCTTCACGTACATTTTTAATAGTTTCTCCATGATACTGAAATAGAGAAGAAACCAACACTGTGCTTAACAAGACACAGAAACACTGAATGTTGAGAACCTAATCCAAATACATCATAAATGTCTCTAACGGAGATGTTCTTTGTGTAACAGCTGGGGGTGTAACGAGCCCCTCATGTTATGATTCGATACACATCTCGATACTGAGCTCATGATACGAAATTGCGATACTCAAAGTCATATGATAAAAAGGTTAACAAACAAAAAAAAAAGTCCTGTTGATTCAAATACTAAATTTGGTATTACATTGTGTGTGTGTAAATTAGTGTTGTCACGATACTAGAATTTCTAACTTCGATACGATACCTTGAAAAATATCGATATTCGATACCATTTTCGATACCACAGAGAAAAAAACTGCCACAATATTAAGGGGGTATTTTTTTTTATTTAAAGCTAAATATAACAAGTCATGACAATGAGGTATATTTTACATGAACAAAAATGTCCTGAGTTCTATCTGTTAATATTTTTTAATTGGACCAGGGCTAACATGACCCGTTGTATTTGTATAACCTACTGTTATCAAAGATTAAAATATAGCCTACTGTAACAAAAAACTACTTAACAGTATCAAATTGGAGGATAGAGTGTCAGTAATGTATAATAATAAGATTAAACATTCAATTTTCAGTTAAAGGCATTTAATTATTGAATTCAGAGATGCCATTGTCTAGCTGTTTAGTTTAATTAATATCTCTGTAATCAAATTGATGATAATCGCTAATGAAGGCAAATAATAATTTTCTGAATAAAGTTAAATAGGCACAAGTTAATTTACATTTGACCACAGTTAAAATATTTACTTGTCTATAAGATTCCTCAGTCAGATTATGTTAACTTTAAGAATTACGGTGAAAAAACGAGACAACACAGGCTCATATCAACAATACTAGGCCATCTTGGTTAATGTTTCAGAAAAGTTAAAATGAGAAGAGTTACAGTGTTTCCTTTAGGATTTTTTTTAGCAGTGGGGAAAGGTCTGTCCAAACAACAAACACCCCTGATGCTGAGCGTAGCCTATGCTTGCTAAATGGTACCCCTGGAGCCTGTTCCTTAAGTCTGTTTACACCTATAAAATCATTTTAAAAAATGAGTGATGTGAGGGATTATTGATTGTCAAACAATCTTTTGGGTGCCCGCAGCCCGCTCGCAGTGTGAAGCGCGTGTCTGCGCTATTCTCTGACATACCCGCTCGCAGTGTGAAGCGCGTGTCCGCGCTATTCTCCAACATGCCCGCTCGCAGTGTGAAGCGCGTGTCCACGCTATTCTCCGACATGCCCGCTCGCAGTGTGAAGCGCGTGTCCACGCTATTCTCCAACATGCCCGCTCGCAGTGTGACGCGCGTGTCCACGCTATTCTCCGACATGCCCGCTCGCGGTGTGTTTTTACGCGTGTCCGCGCTATTCTCCGACATGCCCGCTCGCGGTGTTCTTTATCAATCAACCAAAGCCGGTCGCGGGGGCGCCACCCTCGCCATCTTTCCATTCACTTCACTTTTGCTATTTAACCAGAGCGTATGAGACGAGTGCGTCACGTGTGGTGTTTGTCAACGCGCCTTTGGAGAGAAGTGAAAGTGAAAGCTCGGCTAGTATCGATACTTCGGGAAATTAGTATTGGTACCGTTCAGATATTTCAGTATCGATATTTATCGAAATATCGATATTTTTGACAACACTAGTGTAAATGAACAGTCTTGGACTTGGTGCTGGAAAACCAAAGCACAGGACAATAGAGACACCAGAATAACAATATTCATGATTCTGAAACTGGAAATACAGAATTATTTTAGACTAATACATTTGCACTCTGTCACTGACTAGATATTTAAAATAATGTGGGCCACTTTTTTACTAGTAACATCAGACATATGGCATTATCAGGACCCACAAATATTCCCCATTGCATTATAATACATTATATATAGTAGTTCAATGTAGTACTGAGCCTAAAACTATGTAAACTTAAATTTTTTCCTCAGTCATTTTTATTTTGGTTGAACTATACTGTCCACGATACATAGATGCATTTTTGTATTGTGATACGATATATTGTCACACCCCTAGTAACAGCTGATGTTAAACAAGAGCACTTGAATGTCTCACAGCAATATAATAATTAACAGCGCAGGTTATGTCATTACAACCTTCTATTTGAACACGCTCACACACACGCACCTAAGCAACTGTCAAGGTGTGTCTAGACGAGCAAAACTGGGTCACACACATACTCACGCTGTGCACAAACGATTAGACGTGCTTATGTGCATGTAATGTTTGATACGACATGATACAAAGTTCACCTGTTAAGAGTTTGATCTACTGATCACGCTTTAATACACCAGGTTAGACAAGCACCTTTGATCCATAACGTTACGTGTGTCATACAGCTGTAGCACTAATCACTTAATCTGGTCACTTTCACTTCAGTAGCTCCTGTACACGGACAGCTCGACCTCTACACACACTCAAGGTCATTCATTCTGTTGGGCAAACAGGCCACCCATAGGCACCTGGTGTGGACACAAGCTGTTTGTTTAAGAGTGTGAAATGTTTGTATAATATGGCAGAATTGATTAGCTAAGCCACATAGGAGTATATGAGGGGCAAAATGTCTATGTTCATAAAATGAGAACAGTGATTGTTAAACGTACACTTCCTTTCCTGGTACCAACTTCACATGTTTTAAATTTAACCTTGTATCTTTAGTTTTTGTAATAATGATTGGCTCAATGTATATTAACCCTTAAAGACCTATACAGCCGCCGCTGGCTAAAAATAACTTGTGTTCTTAAATGTGTAATAACTTTTGAACCGCTAATCCAATCTGTACGTGTTAAAAAGTCCCGTAAAGAGGAGATTCTCGGCTTTTATGTGGTATCAGGTTAACCGCGACATTTAGACATAATTTGGACATTCAGAGGCTCCGTAGTGAATGTGATTGCATTATCAGGTTTTGATCAGCATTGATTCGTCATAGAAACCCATGCGGTTTGTTTCTCTGAGCCAAACAGGAATGATTGTTGATGCTTAGTCCCATCCTCATGCCCAGATTGGTTTATATATACACACACACGTCACAGTTTTGCTTCAGTGTTCTATTACAATGTTTTCTATTTATTTTACTTCCTGAACTTTTTTGGAAACATCTACATTATCAGTAAATTGAAGAAGAAGAAAAAAACCCAGCTTTTCACTGAAAATCGCCTATAATAAAGTTGTAATAAATGGCTATAACTTGCTTAGGGATTGTTACATGTAGTCAATTTCATCTGGATATCTAGAATATCCAAGTAAAACTTTCTAAAGGAAAAAAAAAATCCAAACTTCAGGAGGATTTGAGTTGAAAAAAAAAAAAAAAAGTGCTACGTTTTTCTTAAATCTGGTAAATTCATCCATTCCAAGACAAAATTTATGTAAAATTGGGAATTTAAATGAGCTAGATGGTAACTTCAAGTTCTCCTGTTTAAAATTATATATGGCACTTGATGCTGACTGCTATAATGGGTTAGAAAAACAAATAAAAGGACAGGCGAGGCGAGTCAGGTGCTCCAAAAATGTTCTAGGTCTTTAAGGGTTAACCTGAAATAACCTTTCTGGAAAGGTCTGGCTCCACAGAGACCAGAACTGCTTGAGAAAATTCAAAGAATAAATTCAATTCATGACACACTTGTGACTATTGTTCAGAAATCTGAGATGAATTTTACTTGAAATTTGATATCATAAGATTGCAAAACTGCAGAAGACATTGCAAAGCTGAATGAACTATTAGTGTGGAAGAGAATGCTGCTGAGACATGATAAGCTCTCTGCTGGGAAGGAACAGATAAACTATTTATAATAGGCTCACTGTAGATTAGGTTTCACACACACACTTTCTTTCTCTATGGCCTTTGACCCTGTACGTTTTTTAAGCTGTGAACTACATTGACGTTTTAGTATAATTTCTGGTAAACAATGGCTTGCATCCATTGACTGCACAACTGATGTTGGACATATATATAAATAGAATTAGACAGAGAAAATAAAAAGACACAAGAGTGTAAATAATGATAAATAGTATGTACCTCATGAGAGCCATGAGAGAAGTTCATGCGAGCAATGTTCATGCCAGACTTGATCATCTCCTTCAGCGTGTCCACAGAGCGAGAGGCCGGTCCTGTGGTCACATGACACAATGCACAATCAATTCCTGCTTCCTCTGGACTTGGGCTATTTTAAACATCACTTTATATGCGTTTTTTACCCCCCAACCCAACATCCTGTCTGTATCATTACATACAATCTGAGTCAGAACAATGAGACGAGGGAGAGTTTGGTAAATCTGTTTCAACACAACAGCACTCATCAGACTGGTCAGGATTAATTAAACACTTAATTGACATATAATCCACTAGGGCTGTCACTTTTTATTCGAATATGCATTCGAACATGACGTGAAATACCCGTAATCGAATTACAAATAAACTATCCGGTTTTTAAAGTGCCATGTCTAGCGCATTTTTAGGGCCCAAGCCTTGAAAAGGCGAAGGCCCTATTGTTTTCCTCCGGATTATTCTTCCTAACTATTATTATTAGGGCCCAAGCCTTGAAAAGGCGAAGGCCCTATTGTTTTCCTTCGGATTATTCTTCTTTATTATTTATTATTTATTAGGGCCCAAGCCTTGAAAAGGCGAAGGCCCTATTGTTTTCCATGGGATTATTATTCTTCTTCTTTATTATTATTATTATTATTATTATTTTACTACCTTTTGGGCACTTTTGGGGGCCTTAACGTGCTCAAAAACTCTTGAAACTTTGCACAAATGTCAGAACCCGCGGCCATTAGGGCCCGACTGAAGCTGGGACCCGGGCGTGGCAGGGGGGCTCGCCAGCGCCCCCTGGAATGGGATTCAAAAACATGTCCATATCTCAAACACGCTTGCATGTAATAATATGAAACTCGGTACACGTATAGATCTCATCGGGCCAAACAACTTTCGTGCTCTAAGTTTTACGCCAGTCCAACAGGAAGTCGGTTATTATGGGCTGTATGGAAACGCATCTTCTGGCATTTGAAACACTTGTCCTAGAGAATTCATCGGATGACCACGAAACTCGGTGTGCATGAAGTCAAGACATGGAGGATGATAAATTGCGAGGGGATTTTTGATATCTCGAACGGTTTGGCCGTGGCGAGGAAACGAATTTATGGCGAATATTGGAAACAGGAAGTGTGTTATAACATCCTCATACATTAACTGATCTTGATGAAACTTCAGCAGTGTGTTTGTTGTAAGAGGCCGATCACATGGATGTGACTATTGTGAGTCAAAGTTATAGCGCCACCAACTGGCAGCAGGAAGTGTGTCACTTTCAAAATGCTTTGAATTCACCCTCTTATTTTTACCCGATTTGCTTCAAACTTTATTTGTATAATGTAAACACACGACAGATCTAGACCTGTGAAAGGATTATTGATATCTTAAATACTGTTGCCATGGCAACGCATCAAACTTTAATATTATTTTTTGATGCTTTTGAGACTCTTAGCATGCTTGAAATTGCATGAAACTCGACAGACACTTTACATTAATTGCCTAGTACACTTGTGCAACGTTTCAGAAACGGGCGTGGTAAGAGGCTCAGTAGCGCCACCTTTAGTCAAAAATGGGGTATTAGTTTTACCTACAGTAACAAAAATCGGTATTTATATTTATCTCCCCGAGCCGGACAACTTTCTAATTTACACTCATTAGCTCCGACCAACAGGAAGTCAGATATTTTGGTTTGAATGTGATTTGATGGGAATTTTGCCAGTCTCTCTCAGTGTCTGTGTGTGTGAGAGAGGAGGGGGGCTTTATTTTAACCCTTTCTCTGCTGTGTGGGACTTCTCGGGCACTTTTGGGGCCCTTAACGTGCTCAAAAACTCTTGAAACTTTGCACAAATGTCAGAACCCGCGGCCATCAGGGCCGGGCTGAAGCTGGTACCCGGGCGTGGCAGGGGGGCTCAACAGCGCCCCCTTTAACGGGGTCCGAAAACTTGGTCCAAATATCAAACTGAATATTGCATGAATTAGTATGAAACTCGGTACACATATAGATCTCATCGGGCCGAACAACTTTCGTGCTCTAAGTTTTACGCCAGCCCAACAGGAAGTCGGCTATTATGGGTTGTATGAAAACGCACGCCCCTGGAATTTTATATACTCCTCCAAGAAATTTAATTTGATCTTCACCAAACTCGGTCAGCATGAAGTCAAGACATTGAGGATGCTAAATTGCGGATGGCTTTTTGATATCTCGAACGGTTTGGCCGTGGCGAGGAAACAAATTTATGGCGAGAAAAGAGAAACACGATGTGTTATAACGTCTTCATACATTAATTGATCTTGATGAAACTTCAGCATTGTGCTCGCTGTAAGAGGGCGATCACATGGATGTAACTAATGTGAGTCAAAGTTATAGCGCCACCAACTGGCAGAAAGAAGTGTGTTACTTTCAAGATGCTTTTGACAAAAGTGGGGGGTTAGTTTTACCTACAGTAACAAAACTTGGTATGTATATTGTGCACATCGAGCCGGACAACTTTCTAATTTACAGTCATTAGCTCTGACCAACAGGAAGTCAGATATTTTGGTTTGAATGTGGTTTTGTCGCTCTCTGCCTCTCTCTGCCAGAGTTCCCCCTGCCATTCTGTGTGTGTGAGTGAGTGTGTGTGTGTGTGTGGAGAGGGGAGGGCACACACACAGACAGCCCCCCCCCCCCCCCCATTGTGTGTGTCTGTGTGGGGAGGGGAGGGAGGGCACACACACAGACAGCCCCCCCTGTCTCTGTGTGTGTGGGGAGGGGGGCAGAAAGACTATTAAAAATAGGTATATTGTGCCATCTAGTGTTTTATACTATTTATATGTGTTTTTTTCTTTTAAACAAGTGTTTTAAAGTACAGTAATTTCAATGAATATATATACCACACTTCATAGGAATTTTCGGTGTTGTGTACTTACAATGGCTGCTGATTTCATGTGTCCGTTAAGTCCATGAGACTGTAGGGTGTCTAATTTTTCATTTTAGGTTTCAGAAAGGTGTTCACGCATACTTTGTGGTTGATATGTGCCCTCGATGCGCACTTTTGCAGAACCCACACTGATGCAAGCTCTAAAGCAGACTTCTTCTCGACAGTCAAAGCGGAGTTACGTTATTGCCCGTTGTGCACAGGAACCCTAAAGGCACCGGGGTGGCGGGTTTTTATATATATATATATATATAATTAGGGCCCAAGCCTTGAAAAGGCGAAGGCCCTATTGTTTTTCTAAGGATTATTATTCTTCTTCTTCTTCTTTATTATTATTATTATTTTACTACCTTTTGGGCACTTTTGGGGGCCTTAACGTGCTCAAAAACTCTTGAAACTTTGCACAAATGTCAGAACCCGTGGCCATTAGGGCCGCGCTGAAGCTGGGACCCGGGCGTGGCAGGGGGGCTCGGCAGCGCCCCCTGGAATGGGATTCAAAAACATGTCCATATATCAAACACGCTTGCATGTAATAATATGAAACTCGGTACACATATAGATCTCATCGGGCCGAACAACTTTCGTGCTCTAAGTTTTACGCCAGTCCAACAGGAAGTCAGCTATTATGGGCTGTATGGAAACGCATGTTCTGGCATTTGAAACACTTCTCCCAGAGAATTCATCCGATGACCACGAAACTCGGTGTGCATGAAGTCAAGACATGGAGGATGCTAAATTGCGAGGGGATTTTTGATATCTCGAACGGTTTGGCCGTGGCGAGGAAACAAATTTATGGCGAATATTAGAAACAGGAAGTGTGTTATAACATCCTCATACATTAATTGATCTTGATGAAACTTCAGCAGTGTGTTTGTTGTAAGAGGCCGATCACATGGATGTGACTATTGTGAGTCAAAGTTATAGCGCCACCAACTGGCAGCAGGAAGTGTGTCACTTTCAAAATGCTTTGAAATCACCCTCTTATTTTTACCCGATTTGCTTCAAACTTCATCTGTATAATGTAAACACACGGCAGATGTAGACCTGTGAAAGGATTATTGATATCTTTAATACTGTTGCCATGGCAACGCATCAAACTTTAATATTCTTTTTTAAAGTTTTTGAGACTCTTAGCATACTTCAAATTGCATGAAACTCGACAGACACTTTACATTTATTGCCTAGTACACTTGTGCACAGTTTCAGAAACGGGCGTGGTAAGGGGCTCAGTAGCGCCACCTTTAGTCAAAAATGGGGTATTAGTTTTACCTACAGTAACAAAAATCGGTATCTATATTTATCTCCCCGATCCGGACAACTTTCTAATTGACAGTCATTAGCTCCGAACAACAGGAAGTCAGATATTTTGGTTTGAATGTGATTTGATGGGAATTTTGCCAGTCTCTCTCAGTGTCTGTGTGTGTGAGAGAGAAGGGGGGCTTTATTTTAACCCTTTCTCTGCTGTGTGGGACTTCTCGGGCACTTTTGGGGCCCTTAACGTGCTCAAAAACTCTTGAAACTTTGCACAAATGTCAGAACCCGCGGCCATCAGGGCCGGGTTGAAGCTGGTACCTGGGCGTGGCATGGGGGCTCGACAGCGCCCCCTGGAATAGGATTCGAACACTTGTCCATATATCAAACACGCTTGCATGAATAAGTATGAAACTCGGTACACATTTAGATATCATCGGGCCGAACAACTTTCGTGCTCTAAGTTTTACGCCAGTCCAACAGGAAGTCGGCTATTATGGGCTGTATGAAAATGCATGCCCCTGGAATTTGATATACTCCTCCAAGAAAAATTATCCTATCGCCACCAAACTCGGTCAGCATGAAGTAAAGACATTGAGGACGCTAAATTGCGGACGGATTTTTGATATCTCGAACGGTTTTGGCCGTGGCGAGGAAACAAAGTTATGGCGAGAAAAGAGAAACACGATGTGTTATAACGTTTTCATACATTAATTTATCTTGATGAAACTTCAGTAGTGTGTTTGTTGTAAGAGGGCGATCACATGGATGTGACTATTGTGAGTCAAAGTTATAGCGCCACCAACTGGCAGCAGGAAGTGTGTTACTTTCAAGACACTTTTGACCAAAGTGGGGGGGGGTATTTTTACCTACAGTCACAAAACTCGGTCTGTATATTGTGCTTATCGATCCGGACAACTTTCTAATTTACAGTCATTAGCTCCGACCAACAGGAAGTCAGATATTTTGGTTTGAATGTGGTTTTGTCTCTCTCTGACAGAGTTCCCCCTGCCATTCTCTGTGTGTGTGTGTGTGTGTGTGCGTGTGTGTGTGTGTGTGTGTGGGGAGGGAGGGAGGGAGGGAGGGCACACACACAGACAGCCCCCCCTTTTCTGTGTGTGTTTGGAGGGGAGCAGAAAGACTCACACTGATACAAGCTCTAAAGCAGACTTCTTCTCGACAGTCAAAGCGGGGTTACGTTATTGCCCGTCGTGCACAGGAACCCGAAAGGCAACGGGGTGGCGGCTTTTTATATATATATATATATATATATATATATATATATATATATATATATATATATATATATATAATAAATATAGCTGCAAGCAGCGATGGAGGGCCCAAGCCGGTGGCAGCGCCAGCCCGGTGCCTTTAGTGTAACTAAAGGCACCAGGGTGGCGGTGCCACCGGCTTGGGCCCGTAATCGCTGCTTGCAGCTATATTTATTATTATATTACTACCTTTTGGGCACTTTTGGGGGCCTTAACGTGCTCAAAAACTCTTGAAACTTTGCACAAATGTCAGAACCCGCGGCCATTAGAGCCGGACTGAAGCTGGGACCCGGGCGTGGCAGGGGGGCTCGACAGCGCCCCCTGGAACGCGGTCCGAAAACTTGGTCCATAAATCAAACACGCTTGCGTGTAATAATATGAAACTCGGTACACTTATAGATCTCATCGGTTCATATATCCTTCGTGCTCTGACTTTTTACCCCAGCCCAACAGGAAGTCGGCTATTTGGCGTAGTTTAAAAAACACATGCAATGGAATTTAAAATACTCCTCCTAGACGATTCAACCAATCACCACGAAACTCGGTGTGCATGAAGTCAAGACATGGAGGATGAAAAATTGCGAGGGGATTTTTGATATCTCGAACGGTTTGGCCGTGGCGAGGAAACGAATTTATGGCGAATATTGGAAACAGGAAGTGTGTTATAACATCCTCATACATTAATTGATCTTGATGAAACTTCAGCAGTGTGTTCGTTGTAAGAGGCCGATCACATGGATGTGACTATTGTGAGTCAAAGTTATAGCGCCACCAACTGGCAGCAGGAAGTGTGTCACTTTCAAAATGCTTTGAATTCACCCTCTTATTTTTACCCGATTTGCTTCAAACTTTATGTGTATAATGTAAACACACGGCAGATGTAGACCTGTGAAATAATTATTGATATCTTAAATACTGTTGCCATGGCAACGCTTTAAACTGTTATATTCTTTTTGGGTGCATTTGAGGCTCTTAACATGCTTCAAATTGCATGAAACTCAACATGCATATCAGATTTATTAGGTACTAGGTATGTGTGAAGTTTCAGAAACGGGCGCGGTGGAGGGGCTCAGTAGCGCCACCTTTAGTCAAAAATGGGGTATTAGTTTTACCTACAGTAACAAAAATCGGTATCTATATTTATCTCCCCGAGCCGGACAACTTTCTAATTTACAGTCATTAGCTCCGACCAACAGGAAGTCAGATATTTTGGTTTGAATGTGATTTGATGGGAATTTTGCCAGTCTCTCTCAGTGTCTGTGTGTGTGAGAGAGGAGGGGGGCTTTATTTTAACCCTTTCTCTGCTGTGTGGGACTTCTCGGGCACTTTTGGGGCCCTTAACGTGCTCGAAAACTCTTGAAACTTTGCACACAGGTCAGAACCTGCGGCCATCAGGGCTGGGCTGAAGCTGGTACCCGGGCGTGGCAGGGGAGCTCAACAGCGCCCCCTTGAACGTGGTCCGAAAAACTTGGTCCATATATCAAACACGTTTGCATGTAATAATATGAAACTCGGTACACATATAGATTTAATCGGGGCCGAACAACTTTCGTGCTCTAAGTTTTACGCCAGTCCAACAGGAAGTCGGCTATTATGGGCTGTATGAAAATGCATGCCCCTGGAATTTGATATACTCGTCCAAGAAAAATTATCCTATCGCCACCAAACTCGGTCAGCATGAAGTCAAGACATTGAGGACGGTAAATTGCGGACGGATTTTTGATATCTCGAACGGTTTGGCCGTGGCGAGGAAACGAAGTTATGGCGAGAAAAGAAAAACACAATGTGTTATAACGTCTTCATACATTTATTGATCTTGATGAAACTTCAGCAGTGTGTTTGTTGTAAGAGGGCGATCACATGGATGTGACTATTGTGAGTCAAAGTTATAGCGCCACCAACTGGCAGCAGGAAGTGTGTTACTTTCAAGATACTTTTGACTAAAGTGGGTGGGTTATTTTTACCTACAGTCACAAAACTCGGTATGTAAATTGTGCTTATCGATCCGGACAACTTTCTCATTTACAGTCATTAGCTCCGACCAACAGGAAGTCAGATATTTTGGTTTGAATGTGGTTTTGTCTCTCTCTGACAGAGTTCCCCCTGCCATTCTCTGTGTGTGTGTGTGTGTGTGTGTGTGTGTGTGTGGGGAGGGAGGGAGGGCACACACACAGACAGCCCCCCCCCTTTTCTGTGTGTGTTTGGAGGGGAGCAGAAAGACTCACACTGATGCAAGCTCTAAAGCAGACTTCTTCTCGACAGTCAAAGCGGGGTTACGTTATTGCCCGTCGTGCACAGGAACCCGAAAGGCAAGGGGGTGGCGGCTTTTTATATATATATATATATATATATATATATATATATATATATATATATATAAATAAATATAGCTGCAAGCAGCGATGGAGGGCCCAAGCCGGTGGCAGCGCCAGCCCGGTGCCTTTAGTGTAACTAAAGGCACCAGGGTGGCGGTGCCACCGGCTTGGGCCCGTAATCGCTGCTTGCAGCTATATTTATTAGGGCCCAAGCCTTGAAAAGGCGAAGGCCCTATTGTTTTCCTTGGGATTATTCTTTATTATTATTATTATTATTTTACTACCTTTTGGGCACTTTTGGGGGCCTTAACGTGCTCAAAAACTCTTGAAACTTTGCACAAATGTCAGAACCCCGCGGCCATTAGGGCCGCGCTGAAGCTGGGACCCGGGCGTAGCAGGGGGGCTCGCCAGCGCCCCCTGTAATGGGATTCAAAAACATGTCCATATATCAAACACGCTTGCCTGTAATAATATGAAACTCGGTACACTTATAGATCTCACCGGTTCATATATCCTTCGTGCTCTGACTTTTTACCCCAGCCCAACAGGAAGTCGGCTATTATGGGCTGTATGGAAACGCATGTTCTGGCATTTGAAACACTTCTCCCAGAGAATTCATCCGATGACCACGAAACTCGGTGTGCATGAAGTCAAGACATGGAGGAT
>JARPMJ010007169.1:0-45347 GCA_033366665.1 Phoxinus dragarum | reverse complement strand
AGTCATTATATCCATGACTGAACTATGAACTGTGATGTAACACCCTTTGTTTTCCATACTGAAACTAATATCCCCATAGTCTTGTGTCTTTGTTAGACTCTATGATGTCTGCGCCAGCGTCACCCGGGGCACAATAGTCAGTAAAGCCATCAAAGAGTTTGTGGGGTTAAGCGCCCGGCTGGCATTATCCACACTAAGGATGCTAATGCCATTGAAATAGCCAGATCCATGGATGTAAATCTGGATTACTGGCTAAAAGGATCAAATCCCTGTCAGCCCTAATCGAGGATGATTTCTACTGATGAGCGTGGTGAAACTTAGAGCTCAGCGGAAGAAAATGCATTGAAATTGACACTTAACCTGCGGATGCCACTTAGCAGGCTTGTGATGGAGATAACATTCTCTCTCTCTCTCTCTCTCTGTGTGTGTGTGTGTGTGTGTGTGTGTGTGTTTACACTAATGGAATAAAACACTTACGTACTTCCCGTCATGATCTGCTTGTGTACCAAAACATTGAAGATTGTGATTCAATTACCTTAAACTTACATAATGTTACCATGGTACAGTGATGTATCAGATGGTCAAACCACTTGGATACTGTGCCATGGCAATGAAATAGTATTTACATGGTTCTTTGGGTGTTACAAAATCCATGGTATTGAATGGTTATATATGGTACTTTGAAATATGCCAATGTTTTTTTTAGGATTTCCAAAAGTACCATGGCATTTTTTGATACAATTTGCTCAGAAATATTGTATTTACATGGTAAACGTCATTTCTCATTTCATGTTTCTTATTATTTCTCGTGCACTTATCTTATAGCAGCTATATATAAATTAAATACATACAGTGGAAGAGAAAAAGTATGCTGTCTACAGTAAATAGAGATATATGATGCATCTAATCTATAAAGCCCATATTTCGCCAGCAGACATCATGCATGAAGTGCAAACTGACCTGTCCTTCTATCATTTAACAATGACTTCTTTGATGAATTGTGTAGAAACGTGTTTGTGAATTGCAATTCATATACAGAATTTTTCTTTCAGCAGACATTGAAGGGCTACCGAATCTCACTGCTCAGGGCCATAACCACCATAGACACCAATATTCAGATTACTGGATGAGTTTTTCAATGGCTGATTCTGAAATTCACCCTCCCCAGTCCTTAATTATGTGGTTACGTTCATGCTTTGACACGAAAGTATCGACTACACTCCTCACCTCACTTGTTGTACCGCGTAGCACCTCTTTTTTCATAGATAAGTGAAAATGCTTGAGACTCAATATGACAGATGCCTGTCAAAGAAATAACTTGTGACACGTGGTAGAGCTGAGTCATTTACAACGACGCCTCGCTTACTAACCTTTCAGTTTTCAAAGTCAGACGTCTGTAGGTTGCTTGAGGAGAAAGATGAAAATGAGAACGCATCCCCCCTCCTATGCCAGAATGATCATATATCAAACATTCTTGGTCTTTGCGGGTGGCCTACGCGAATGGCTGCCATATTCAGATGGTCAAATGGCTTGGCGGTTACAACGCTCACTAATACAAGTGGTTCATTTAGAAATGCAATTACATAGGGGCATGAAAGCATATCTTGTACATAGTTCTCATTCCCTGTGCTATGAAGCAGGTAATTTCCTCACTGGTGTTGGGGTTATGGTTTTCTTCAAGGGTTTATGGTACAGTGCAAAGGCATTGAGTGGCGAAATAGAGTATTCTCAGCTCTGAAAAAGACCTTATTTTCGCTGTATATCTCTGTTTGGTTATCTATCCCAACAGACCTTCACCTCACTGACCAGGCTGGAGGACATCTGAACTATTTCTGCCTTCAAGTTTTCCTCGGAAAGTACCTAAGAGTTTGGAAGCTGTGATTACATTGTGATTTGCATTCGATGGATTTTGGTAAGAATAAAATGGACTCGCAATTTCATATTTTTTGCAAATCTAACAGGAGTAATTGATGTTTCACTTTGTATTATAGAATCAACTTCCATTTGCATGCAGTTGCATAGAGTACTGGGATTTATACAGTAGTTTTGTAGTGCAAGGCTGCTACCTCTCATAAGTAATTTTAATACATGTATTTGCAATTAATTCATTACAATACTACTGAACTGTCCTCCATAGAAACCTTTTCCACCATGATTTGTTCATTAACATGTTCCCAACTCAGAAAGTCTGGACTCAAAATCTGCCTTCTTTATGTGTTGGAATCCGTATGTATAGTGGGATGTAGGTTGGCAAGTGATTTTAGTAGAATTTGTTGAATAAAAAAAAAACATGCTGGAAGCTTTATAAGTGTTAGACCAAACACAAAAATAAAGGTCAAAGATTGTGCATTATTGTTATCTGTGTACTTTATCATTCTTGTAATATGTTGGGAAATGTAGTTTTGTCATACAAGCATATCACCTCTAAATGTGGCTAAATTAGTAATATTTGAGCAAAAAATATAATTATTCTTTATTGACAGTATACACAAAATGTATGGTCAACATTCACAAGTTCAATTCAATTCAATTCAAATTTATTTGTATAGCGCTTTTCACAATACATATTGTTTCAAAGCAGCTTTACAGAAAATGCATTTCAGAAATGTACATACAAAAATACAGTTAGTTAATCATAAATTTAGGGCATAACATATCGCCGGCGTTGGGTCGTCTCGTCACAGGCGTCGAGTCGTCTCTTTGGGGCATCTGAAGTCTCCATGAGGGGCTGGATACGTAACTGGAGCTGACGAACTCTATTTGAGGCGTCCCGAGATAACAACAAAAAAGGCAGATGGGAAATAATTAGCGTAGCTGCTGTTCATAATATGAATGCATTTGATCTGATTTAACTGTAGTATAAAAGGTATGAGATGCATCATGTGAATGCTTGGCTAAAGAGATGCGTCTTTAATCTAGTTTTAAACTGGGAGAGCGAGTCTGAGCCTCGGACAATATCAGGAAGGCTATTCCAGAGTTTAGGAGCTAGATGTGAAAATGCCCTCCCTCCTTTAGTGGACTTAGTTATCCTAGGTACGACCAGAAGCCTCGAATTTAGCGATCTTAAAGAGCGCGATGGATTGTAGGGCGATAGAAGATCCCTTAAATACACAGGAGCTAAACCATTTAGGGCTTTATAGGTCAGTAGCAATACTTTGTAATTGATACGGAACTTAATAGGTAACCAATGTAGAGATGATAAAATTGGTGTTATAAGATCATATTTTCTTGACCTAGTAAGAACTCTACCGGCTGCATTTTGGACTAACTGTAGCTTGTTTACGGAGGATGCAGGACAACCAGCTAATAAAGCATTACAGTAATCTAGTCTCGAGGTCATGAATGCATGAACTAACTTTTCTGCATCAGAAACAGAGAGCATGTTACGTAGCTTAGCAATGTTTCTAAGGTGGAAAAAGGCTGTTCTTGTGACATTTGAAATATGATTTTCAAAAGACAAGTTGTGGTCTAGTATAACACCCAGATCTTTTACTGTAGAGGATAAAGTAACAGGACGTCCATCTAGATTAAGGTTGTATTGTAAGAGGTTTTGTGGGCAGTTTTTTGGACCAATCAGTAATACCTCCGTTTTATCTGAATTTAATAGAAGAAAATTACACGTCATCCAATATTTTATATCTTTAACACACTCTGTCATTTCAGATAATTTAGTGTTATCATCTGGTTGTGATGAAATATATAATTGAGTGTCATCAGCATAACAGTGGAAACTTATTCCATGTTTTCTTATAATATTACCAAGAGGCAGCATATAAATTGAGAATAGCAGAGGGCCAAATACAGATCCTTGCGGCAATCCATAATTTACTGACGTTATCTTTGATTTTTCCCCATTTAAATGGACAAAATGGTAACGGTCTGATAGGTACGATCTAAACCAGCTTAATGGTTCCCTACTAATTTTTCTACTAATTCCCTACTTCCCTACTAATTTTCCCTACAAGTTCCCTACTAATTTTTCACCTGGATAAAAACAAAAAATTGACGTAGAGCGGGTGAATTTTTTTTGTGTGACACAGGAGACATAAATCCATAACGCTGCTTCATGCATTTCCTGCAGAGAAGATGAAATATTTGTCTTGTGCAATAAACTTGACAATTGTTTTGTGATAAGCACTTACGTAAGTAAACTCACTCATGTATCATATTAGATATTACTGTAGGACAATATTTTTAATATTTTAATTGTTTCTCTGCAAATGGAGATCTTATCAGATTTCTTTCTCCTGACAGAATGTCTCCTCTAGAGTTTCAGAAGAGTCATTTTTCAAACAGTAAAATTTGCCAAGACACCGAAGTCTGTAATGAAAAGTCAGAGATCTCAATATGAACTCAAATGTTTCTAATTAAATTACCAAATTATGTAAGCTTTGCTATTAATAGTGATATTATTACGGTGTTTCTGAACTCAATATTAGAATACTTTATGCATTTTCTGAGAAAATGCTGAATGTGTCTCCAAATTTCTCATTTTTGGTTCAGAGGTAAGCCTTTATCAGCATTTTATTGTGCTATATTATGTTTTACTTATATAGGCCTTTTCAAGCTCAAACGTTCAATGTAATTATAGGAAAACAATTATTTTTTCACGTCACAAAGCTTGAAATTCATATACTTACATATACTTTGTTTGAAAATCTTATATAGTTGCATGCAAGTTGACATTGAGGCTATTGGCCTAATCACTCACTTGACCTGTTATGTGATTGGATGCCATACCATCTGACTTTTTCATTGGTTATCTTTAACAATTATTTCAGCTCCAGTTTTGACAATTTTGATCTCTCCATTTTGCAAGTGTTGCTTATACTGTTCCAATATTTCTTTCGATTATCTTCCACACACTTTGTTGATCTTGTGATGTTGCACCTGCACAACTACAAAACTTACAGGGTTGATAGAACGTAAAGCTTTAAGGTTAGCAATGAAAACTTGTGGTATCCATAACCACAAATTCAGTACCGGTTGTAATAGTTTAAGAATCAGCCGTTTAAAATCCCATTTGCTGACCACAATGGTGTATGGCAGTTACCCTTCACATGAGGTCACCTTTTACTTTTCATTTACCATTTCCTGTGAATGACATTGTCTTGTTTGTTTAATTTTCTTTAATCTAAATCATTTTAGGAGAAAAATCCAAGACAAAGTTACTTAAATTAAACATAATTGAGAACCCCATTAATTCTCCAAAGCTATAAAAGAGCAACATCTTAGCAATAAAACGTTCCTCTGGGGAAATTCATCTCTGTCATCGTAAAGTAATAAGCTGAAATGTACACATTCTGACTGAATATCTGGCGCTAGAGATAGCGAACTAGCTTTTATCTGCTCCTGAAGTCAATCAGCAAGAGATTCCGGTTGTTTCAGAGAGGAGCGTAGTGAGTTTTGCTCCCTGTCTGCCCACTCACAGTCCAAGGTGACAAGCCAATATCCTCCTCCTCAGACGGCCTTCTTCCCTGACCTAGATATCTCACAAAGCTCCAGGAAAGCCCACATACATGTCCACATGCTATCCCTTGTTCTCCTTTGGTATGTTCCTCTCTATATTCTTGTGACATCCACGCACTCATGCATGCACACAATGATTTCCTTACATTGTCAGAAAAATAGTCAGACTTACATAAGCGCGGATGCAAGTGAACACATCCGCGCACACACATATAACCTTAAATTCCATCTCAGCACTGGCAGGGAAAGTCTCCTTGAATGATAATATTCCCATTTGAGAGGAGACCGTCTACCAGCGGAGGAGGAGGGTGACATATATGGAGCGGGTGTAGACGGCAGTCTGTTAAATATTCATGATTGTGCACTTGCGGCTTGACGTGTACGGCAGATGCTCGCCGTGAATATGTGTGTGTGGGTATTCGCGTGTGGGCGGTGTGTGTGTTTGTGTGTGTGTGTTGTTGTAGGTGTAAGGAAAGGACATGGTTGCATTGTGTTGGTGTGTTTGTTTGTTGTGCATCTGTGCGGAAGCCGGATAGATTTTGGCAGATACACCTGTTTGTCTTGATGGTACACATTAGGGGAAAATGAAGGGGTTGGAAGGTACAAAATGGATCCGGGTAATGCATGCGCTCTTTACTCAAGCAACATCATGGAAAAGTGCATTTATCACACTGTGACTCCAGTAAAAAATTTGGAAACAAGACTAAATTTGGCAGAGGGGGAAAATGCCTGTTGGTTTGTGGTGAATTTTTTAATGTAAGGTTTCAAATTACAATAGTGCATGTTTATTTTTTTCACTCTTTTGTACTATTAGTGACAAAAAACATATTTTGGAGGTTGTTTCAGGGGCTGTATTTCAGTAATGCTTTTACTAAAAAGACAAACTGCATACATGCTTCTCTATACACTGTAAAAAAATGTTTTCATGATTTGTTATCACAACTTTTTATCTTTTGTCAAATCATCTTCGATAACTAATGTGTGAAGATAACATACTATTTTGAGTTTCTGTTTATTAAACCATTCTTCTTCATTGTATTAACTCAAATTTTTAATTACAACAAACTCAAAATTTTAAGGCAACAAGGTAACTTGCTTTTTTAAGTTAAACCAACATTTTTTTTTTACAGTGTAGTGTTTAACATATACATAAAAACCAACCTAATCTGATTCAATTAGGACAGTTTTTCTAAATACATTTTACATGTGTTTTAATTATTTTACTCTTTAAATTGATTGGGAATTTCATTAAATAGCCTATATATATTGTAAACAGATGTGTTGTGGAAGATGCATCAAAATCAGAAATCAGTGGTTCTCAGCCTTTTCGACTTTTCCAGTTTATGATTTACTGGATGAGGATTATTTTTTTTTTGTTTTTTACTCTATGTAGGCCTAATAAAAATATTTGAGAGCTTGGCATAACTAGAAAATAGTATATTCATAAAATTTAAGCTGCCCATGGAGTCTGGATTTAATTTAGATTTGATTTAATATATGACTTTTTTTTTTTGTCTAGAAATCCCACTTTTATAATTTAAGAACAATTTTTTTTTAGTAGTCGAGGGGTAAACACATTTTTTTAAAGCTTATTTTAATGCATTATCTAGTATCCTGAGGCACACTTATGGCCCCGCCTGGTTGAGAACCACAGCTTTAGATAATATCTCACATAAAAAAAAGCATATTATATTAAATCAGTGTCAATGTGCAGTAGGTTCCATTGTGACAACTTACTCAAGATAAGGTTCTATATGGAACCCCACTGAACCGTGTTCCCCATGTAGTGTGACAATGTTCAGTGAACTGTATATTTTTGTATCGATAGCTTTTTTGTTTTTAAGACTTTAAGGTTTGTGTCTGTTCTATAAGTATACAGCCATTGCAGCTGATATAAAACAAAGTTTAATTTGATGCATATTTCTAAACTTTTGACCGTGGCAGACTGTGGCGCCACAGTAATCCATCATCAAGACTGTAAATCAAACGCTGATGAGTGTTATCGATTCATATCAAACATGACTCTGCAAATACTTCACGGTACATTTACACAGAGCCCCACCGTTTATTTATGCTTCAGATCATTTTCACTGTCATTCCAGAGAATCACAAATTGCTAATCAACTTCTGTTCCATTACTGATGAGTTTGTGGTTTAGCAACTTTATTCAACTGGAAATTGTTCATAATTGCAGAAGACCCATGCGGCGGCACATTTCAGCCTTGAGGTGGCTGAGGACCAGCGTGTGAATCCCTTAAAGTTTCCAATAACAGCTCCACACACAGTCCCTCGCTTCAGTATCCTTGAGAACAGCATGCATGGTGGCCTATTGCATCTTTTTTCAGCTTTCTGGTTTTGATTATTTCAGTACTCATTTTCTATTGAAATTTACACTATTTGCATGTTATGGAAGCCTATGCTTGAGGTAGGATGACATATTGTTTCAAAATCTAGTGAACTACCTAGACAGCACTTCAAATCGTAAGCAGCGACATCGAGCATTATCTTGTATTTTTACAGATTCTAAGGCAACAAAATATGCGTAGTTTGCAGTAAAGGCCATCGCAGAATGCATTGTGAGGCCAGTGAAAAAATAATCCCAAAAAGAAGACAAATTCAGAAAAATATTATGCATATTCCATTTTAAGTTCAACTACCTATACCGTTCAAAACCTGGGTGGCAGTTTTTTTAAGTCTCTTATGCTCACCAAGGCTGCATTTAAGGTTATTATTGATCTTAGTGTTATGTTTTTAAATTATTTGGAGAAAATAGCATATTTATCGTTATCGGCCTTAAAGGAACTCTGTTTTTTTTTGGAAATAGACTAATTTTTTGAGTTTTACCGTTGAGTTTTACCGTTTTCTAATCCATTCAGCCGATCTCCGGGTCTGGCGGTAGCACTTTTAGCATAGCTTAGCATAGATCATTGAATCTGATTAGACCGTTTGCATCTCTCTCAAAAAAATGACCAAAGAGTTTTCGATATTTTTCCTATTTAAAACTCGACTCTTCTGTAGTTACATCGTGTACATCGTGTACTAAGACCGACAAAAAATAAAAAAAGTTGCGATTTTCTAGGCCAGTATGACTAGGAACTATACTCTCATTCCTGCGTAATAATCAAGGAACTGCTGCCGTACCATGGGTGTAGCAGGCGCAATGATATCACGCAGCGCCTGAAAATAGTTCCCAGCTCAGTAAGTGACTGGAAATTACGTGCAAATATCATTGCAGTTCTTTGATTATTACGCAGGAATGAGAGTATAGTTCCTAGTCATACTGGCCTAGAAAATCTTAACTTTTCATTTTCTGTCGGTCTTAGTACACGATGTAACTACAGAAGAGTGGAGTTTTAAATAAGGAAAATATCGAAACTCTTTGGTAATTTTTTTGAGAGAAATGCTAACGGTCAAATCAGATTCAACGATCTATGCTAAGCTATGCTAAAAGTGCTACCGCCAGACCCGGAGATCGGCTGAATGGATTCGAAAACAGTAAAACTCAACTGTTTAACTCCAGGGGAATTGGAAAATGATTCTATTTGCAAAAAAAGTTGAGTGTTCCTTTAACCTGACAGTATTATCATATTATCAGCTGAATTCTATTTTCGCTGCATGTCTAGCTATGCTCACCAGGTTTTCAAACTGGTGGTGAATGAAACTTATTTTTTATATTTTGGCCCACTAATGCACACAAGCAATTACAGTCTCATCAGAACATGTCTTATGCTCAGGGCTTTGGAAGGGATGTGATGAGCCCATATCAGCGGGGCGCTTCTCCACCAGCAGAGAGCAATATCACACACGTGTAGTCGCTGGGGGTCAATATGACCCTTGTCTTCTCAGAACATGAAGAATAACAGCCCTGAGGTGAAACAATAGGGAAACGGCGAGTCATTGTTGTGTCCAAGTGTTTGGGGGTGACGTCTAGAAGTGTAGGCCAGCAGGCTTTTAGTTGAGGTGTGAGAATAGTTTCTATTGATGCTTCAATGACTAAAACAGCTTCAAATGGTGGTTCTAGACAGTCCAGGCTGGTCATTTATAGTCATTAAACTGTTTAGATGGCTTATCAGCTATAGACCGCTATTTAATTTATTTTCTACATTTATTGAAATTAGGGCTGTAACGATTAATCGCGATTAATCGAAATCCAAAATAAAAGTTTGTTTACATAATATATGTGTGTGTATTGTGTATAATTATTTTGTATATATTAATACACACACATGCATGTATTTATTTGAGAAATATTTGCATTTATATACTGCATATATATTTCTATATGATTTATATTATATATAAATAGAACTATTTTATATATAAATAACACATTTTTATTAAATATATACATGCATGTGTGTGTATTTATATATACAAAATAATTATACACAATACACACACATTTATTATGTAAACACAAACTTTTATTTTGGTTTTCGATTAATCGCGATTAATCGTTACAGCCCTAATTGAAATATAATATAATATATATATATATATATATATATATATATATATATATATATATATAACTGTCATGTCCCAAAATCCAGGTTAGCCACCACATTTTTTACAATTATTTCTTTTTCTTTTTTTGCTTGTGTTTGAATTTGGATCAAACTAATACACTTCTTTTTATACAGACATTTAAGATTTTCAAATCTGATTGATTTACAATGATAACATGTTCATACCAACCATTCTATAATTGTACTATTTATATCATAGGTTTAATTCATTTGAAGTGCTTGTGCTAAATGTTACACTCTCAGATATATATATATATATATATATATATATATATAAATCTTATGCTATGAATTATCCAATAATTGTCCCTGTTAACATCACTAAATTATGGAGTGCCAAGATCTGTTTTAGGCCCTCTGATACTTTTAATATACATGCTTCCTTTTAGTAATCTTATTAGAAAACTATTAGAAAATTATACTGATGATACCCTCAGTTATATATTTCATTACGACCAGATGAAATCTCTAAATTATCCAAGTTAATATGTTAAAGATATAAAATATTGGATGACCAGTAATTTTCTTCTATTCAATTTGAATGATTGAAGTATTACTTATTGGACACTAAACCTGTACACAGAATCTCTTAGAATACAAATTGCATTTAGAAGGATGTACTTTTACTTCATCCTCGACAGTTAAAGACCTGGGTGTTATATTAGACAGCAACTTGTCTTTTGATAATCATATTACAAATGTTACAAAAATAGCCTTCCACCTCAAACATATGAAACATATTGTCTGTTTCTGACGCAGAAAAGCTAGTTCCTGCATTCATGACCTCTACTGTAACGCACTACTACTGTTGTCTTGAAAACGAATGCATGATATTAGTTAACTGCATGATTTGTACTATCTTAGAACTGTAATTTTTTTTGACATATGGACATTACTTTGTCAACGTCACCTTCTAAATTGTAATGTAGAAACATGCATTTTTTTCTGTAGAGCTGCTTTGAAATGATGTGTATTGTGATAAGCGCTATACATATACATGTTAATTAAATTGAATTGAATATTGAATAGAGATTGGACTTTTTCAAACTAACATGCGACTTATATCATTTATGAATCAAAAGTAAATCTCTATCACTGATCGCAATACTATACTAGCATACTGGTAACGGTAGTTTGCTTTATGTACTGTATACTAATTCAAATTTTTTAAAAGCATGTGAAATATGCATGATGCAGTGAACATGTGTGTTCATTACATTTTCATTTCAGAATGTGGCATTTAATTTATCTTACAAATTTCTTTTGGCACTCTGGATTTTAAAAGACACTTAATATTCAGTAATATTATCGATTTGATTACATTTTCAAAACAATAGTTGGGTTCTGTTTTAATGTACCGGTACCCAAGTGTACGTAAAATAAAAACAGTTTAATATACAGGTTTGTGGCTCTTAATTTCTTTCTATTAATTAACCACTTGTAAAATTATGTTCACTGTTCTTTTTTATAAATCTAGGATTTGTATTAAATATATATTCATTGAGTCGAATCGTAATCGAATCGAATTGGAAGATCTGAATCGATACCCAGCCCTACAATGAACTGACTTGAGCCAATTACACTATTCTCTTCTTTAGAGCTGCTTTACAGCAGAATTGAACGCGTTTCATAATTAATTATCTCTGAACTAAATCAACATTGAACTGAACTTCAGCTGAATCATGACATGAAGAACGACTAATCTTTTCAGAGCTGCTTTACTGCAGAATTAGATTTTTTCTCATATTTGATGAAGTTTGCATCACTGATCGTTATTTGTTTATTACTGTAAAGCTGCTTTGAAACAATGTGTATTGTATAAAGCGTTATGTATAAAGGTGACTTGGCTTGGCACAGATCGAATAATTAATCAAAAATATGTTTTGTATGATGTTCCGCAGCTTCAGTCTCCCCGAGCGACTGGGAATCGGCGGCGTATGCTTTTGCGGCTCAAATCAGGCTCGGGTCACGCGGCTTGAATTAGAAGCAGAGGTGTTGCATCCGCCGCTCCATTCACACTGTTGAGGAAGCGTTAAAAACTCCACCGCTACAAATATTGTGTGCACAGTTCATGTTCCTTCAGACAGCGAGACCATTATTAGCACTAGATGAACAGCGGTAGCGCTGCATATTACATGAGAGCGCTGCGAAAGAGCTCAATGGAGGAGAATGAATGTGCTGCTTTGTCTGTGTAATGATGTCCCGGCGCTCGCCTCCACCTGTTCAGTTTCGCCATATATTTTGCGATTGTGAGCAAGAGAGGAAGAGAGGTGTGGGAAGAGAGAGCGGTAGACTAAAAGCTAATGATACCGTCAGCGGCCCTCGACTCTTTGAAGAATCTCCCAGCACTAGTGCTAGTAAAGTCGACAAACACTCCATCACTGTCAGATCTCAAATTCACAGGGAAATCCTGTTTTCTCCAGTCAACACAAATCACAAAAAGCTCTTTTGTGTCTGTCAGTCTCAAACACTTTCATTTTGACAGGTAAACACAAGAAAAGGTAATCGACTCGGTCTCACTCTAAGGTGATACAAAGAGGAAATACAAATCAGGTTTGTTTGCAAGTTTGTTTGGCTTTAGAAAAAAAGGTTCATTGGGTTCTATAGTTCTAAATAGAACCCTAGGGTTCTTACATGTGGGTTTATTCCTTGCATTGTTCTCGTTCTTCGTCTTCTAGATTAATGCCCACAATTCCTCTGAAAACAAACACGTACAGTACAACATCCAGTGATCAAGAAACAGCATACTCATGAAACAATTAGTCCGACATAGCAAAAGTGTAATTTTAATCACTTAGTATGATTATACATTAATATAATTTCCTTTAATGACCAGTTGTGATCAGATTTGACCTCAGTAGACTTCAGACATAAAGTCGAAGCATTGAATCATCTCCTTACAATATTTATTTGGAGAGAATTGTATTTGTCCTCATCAAACCATATGTAAACTTTGAGACTAACCCTAACTCTAACCCTAACATAAATCAGTGAAATTAAAATAGTTAGCAGAAAAAAAACCTACAACAAATCTTAATAAAACATGCAATCTCCAACGTTCACCCCAAAATATTTTTTTTTTATCATTTACTCACCCTCATGTCATTCCAAACCCTGAAAAATTTATTAAACTGATGCTGGTTAAACTCCATCCACATACAGGATATAATCAGCATCTTTTAAGCCATTACATCAACATTTCAGTTTGGTTAGTGTTAAAACAAATAACACTTGTAATTCTGTTTATGTAATCTGTATGAAAGAAAGAGATGTACAGTAGTTCCTGTGTGAGCACATTACCGCCAATGCGAATACGCCTACGGACAGTGTGTGCTATTCATACTGTAATGATCTGAGGTGATCCATGCAAACCCACATCAACTCGATACAACTTCATCAGATTCATTTACTTTACATGGTTTTGGGACGCGGTGAGGAATAAACCTGGAAGAATTTACCTCAGAAGAAGAGCGTGACTGTGGTTTCGGTTTCATTTTGGGGAGCGACTTGAACCAGACGAGGATATAATTTCGGACAAGTTATTTACATTAGTAAACATGCTATTTGTTTACATAAACATGTATATATTTACTAGTTTGGCTATGCTATATGGCTATACTATGATGTGTGAAATTGGCTTACATATGTTGAAATATAACATTTTATGTAAGCAGTGTATTAAAGCTAGTTTAGGTATGCTGTTTATGGATAGTTTATGAAGTGTTTACTGTAAAATACTGCCTCATCAGTGAAGCTTTTGCTCGTGCATTTCTGCTCAAATGTAGATGTTTTGAATGTGCTAAACAATAATTTTCTATAATATTACATACAAAATTTGTTTATGTACTGTGCAATAATACATGTGTATGGCATAACAAAAATAATGTGTGATGCTATGATCCTGTTATCAGCATACCCACAGATGTTTGCCTTTATTATTATTAATATTATTTCTGTTTTATTTTTTACAGATTTTTTACAGATGTGAGAATGACTTTGATCAGATCATTCCCGTATGTGAACCTGGACAATAAGCCTGGACAGTAAGGTTCTGACTCTCTTCAAACTTCTTTTTTTTTCTGATTATGTTGAGCAGTTCAAACTACTATCACATAAGTTATATCTCTACAGTGATTGGTTTATATACAAAGGGAGGCTAGCCTTTTTTTCTTTTTTTTTTTACATCTGATGTTAAAATACATTACTTGTGGTTCCGACTCAGTAATATTTTATGGTGTTACAATGGTGAAATAACAAACATGGAATACACATACTGAGATTTAATGAGTAACTATGAATTTTATTAACATGAAATGTTTCTTCTTCCATTTTCATCATCAAAATCTTGGGTATGCTATGCCTCCCTCGCCACCCCTGATGATCCGCCACTGAAATCTGAACAGTTTGAGAAGTGAATACATTTATTAGCGTCTTTCTCTCAAAAAAATAAATAAATCTGAGAAGCAGAATTTGTTCTCTTTAAAACAACTTAAATATTGGAGAGATCTCATTTGTGATTTTTCTTTTGATTCTATGACACGTCAATGCATGAAAATTACAAAGAGATGCAGTAATGCAAAACAGAACGACTCTACGTATGTCAACGGTTGTTTTCTGTAACCAACAAGGGTCAGCTCGAGAGTAAAGGCTTGTTTTATGCAAAATCTCAAAGCAAATTGTAGTTTTAAAAGTCATTCTGCTTCAGCTTTATATTTTAACATTATTTCATGTTTTTCCTTGTGTAAATAGTGTAAATCATTCATGCCCACTACTAAAATATCTAGCAAATACAACATTTAACACATTTTTCTATATCCAATCACACTGCCCAGGTCTTGGCCAGCGTAAATGATGAACGGTATTGTCATTCTCAACAAACCCCACTTGGGTCATGCAGGTCGCATTATATTGAGAGCGAGTTTTATTGCACAGTATCCTGCCATTATATTAGATGTTCCGCAGTGTGTTGAGACTCTCAAACCTGTAATTGCATTTTGACTAGTCCCACTGGTTGAAACCCAGCATTCGAGCTTTAGGATAATTGACTGGCTGTAATGGAGACGAATAAAACATCAGGAGAATGAAAGCAGCAGTGCATGTGAAGAAGCCGGTTTTCTCGCACCTCAAATGTGTCTTTGTCTTGAGGGAGGCTTGTGGACTAAAATCTGATTAGTTGTGTTAGGGTTTATGGGAAATGATTGCCTTGAATGTTTGCTTTGTCGAGGAATTGTTTTCCTTTGGTATTCTCAATGCGTAAAGCAACATGTCTCGCAATATTATTGTTCAGCGGTTGATCTTTCAAAGCTTAGGAGACTAACTCAGTTATTTCACTTTTATGTAGATTAACCTTGCTTCTCCTAAAATTCCTTAGGAAACAATAAAAATTGTTACAATGAGACAATTTTTGCCATGGAGTATAGGTCATTTCACATCGACAGACAACAACAGACACTTCGTTAGGTTTTGTCGGATTGAACATGCTGAATCGTAGCCTGGGTGCCAGCACGAACCCCGCCAAACCAAATTTTTTGGTCGGGAAGTTAGGTCTGGACTCGATCCGTTGAGGAGTAATTATGCTCGGCCCCAGAAGGCCGAGCCAATCAAATTGCTAGGGCGGGCTTTAATCGATGATGGACAGATGATCTGGGGTTACGTAATCACCACGTCATCAAAGAGCGGTTGGGTCGAATTGGTTTTCAACAAAGATGACTGCAGCTGGAGAATTGAGATGTTTAGATTCTGCTATCGCGTCTGTTATAAAAGAAATCGACAGCGCATTCATTTTAAAAGACGAACAGGGAACCGCAATCAAGACATTTGTCGATCGGAAAGATGTGTTTGCCGTCCTTCCTAAGGGATTCGGCAAAACTTTAATTTATCAGCTGGCTCCGATGGTCGCTAAGAAGATGGGACGCAATGAAAACCAATGGAAGAGATGGGCTCACGATCTCTCTTCTCTGAAGCCTCAGATGGCTTCTTCAGCATGGTCTCTTTCGTCGTCTTTTTAAAATCAGTCAAGTCGCGTTGCAACCGTGTTATAAAGTTGAGACAGAGCCGACAAATGCGAGAAGATTTATTTGCTTTATTGTCGAGATCTAATCTTAAACGGAGAACTTGTTCGTATATACATACACCTTTTGTATTTCTCTCAAAAATGCTATTCGTGCTTGTAAGTACTCCGCGAATTCTTAAATTATTTTTACAACAACGTCAAAGATCGTTTACACTCATTAATTTACTACTTCTTCCAGCGTGCGTGCAGTTGAGCTCTGTTGACAACTTTGCGTCGCTCAACATGCGTTGCTCTGATTGGTTGTAGGTCTATCCAATTGAGTGCAGAGTTTTTTTTGTTCCTGGATTCGGTTAAGACACGCCTCATAATCAAAGCCCTATGGAGCAGTATCAGACTCACATTCTGCCTAGAATAAGAGTATGACGAAGTCAGGCTAGCTGAATCGTGGAATGTATGAGAATTGACATACTGTAATCTGGTGATCGTCCGTGTTAGTCTGCGTCTGTCAGTGTTACCGTTAAAATAAAATAAAAATTGCCCTTAAATGAATGTAGGTACCAGCTCAGATCATGTAGAGAAATGAGAAATGTTTGCATTTATATTGAAATCTCTGATTGTAGACTTGGCACTTGACAAATCTGAGCACTGTTGTTGAGATCTCTTCTGAGAGGAAACAAGTGAGATTATTAGGAGATAATAAAATCAGAGAAGCATTTGGCTCCAATTAGTCTCCTTGTAATTTCATTGCCTGGGTGACTCTATAGACATTTTACTAACTAGTAACTTTCATCTACTAGTCATACCTGAACCCAGAAGATTATTTTCGATGAACTTATAGTGAATTTTGCACATGTACTGACATAAGATTTTCTTTTCCAGTTTGCTAGGATATCAAAATCTTGGTTAAAATTCAAGTTGAATAGCCATCTGGTGGGAGATTTGTGGTGAAGAGCGAAACACTCACTGTGTCAGGAGAAGCAGAGTTAACAGAAGCCAGAGGCAACGGCCAAGTTTCCACACTGCAGCTGTTTTCTTGGCATCACGGATATTTCTTAAGACTGTGGGGGATGCTGATGTTTGTGAGCTCAAGGACTTGTTTTTGCAAGATGTTTCATGAAGATTAGTGTATTCCTTCATTTAAAGAAATTGTTCACACAATGCAAATTCTTCATGTCATGTTCAAGTAAGTATATTTGACATGATTAGATTAACAATATGAATGCATTCAGGAAATCCATACAAATGAGACGATTTCACTAGAAACATACCATACGATTTTATTTGGAAGGGAGTTAATATTTTATTCAGCAAGGATGCGTTAAATTGATCAAAAGTGACTTAACATTGTTACAAAAACACTTCAGATAAATGCTGTTCTTTTGAGCTTTCTATTCATCAAAGAAACCTGAAAATAATGTATCACAAAAATATTTAGCAGCACATCTTTTTTAATATTGATAATAAGACATGTTTCTTGAGCTACAAATCTGGTTTCTGAAGGATCATGTGACACTGAAGACTGGAGTAATGATGCTGAAAATTCAGCTTTGCATCACAGGAATAAATTACATTTTAAGATATATTCATATTGAAACAGTTATTTTAACTTGTAATAATATTTCAAAGTTTCACATGTTTTCCTGTGTTTTGATTAAATAAATGCAACCTTGATGAGCATAAGAGGTGTCTTTCAAAAATTAGAATAAGAATATAAAGAATATAAATCGTATCAACCCTACACTTTTGAATCTTCTGCAAAACAAAAATAAATATAATTTTGGACTAGATTCAAGTTTTAAATAATACTGCAAAAAGTCATTTTTAACAGCCCTAAAATTGTTAACATTCAATATTTATAAAATTGTGTGTATTTCTTGTTTTCATTTTTAGAAACAAGACAGATTTGAAGACATTTTTGCTGTATTTAAATGTATAATGTGCTTGTTTCAACCTATTTTTTTTTTTTACAGTCTATGGTTTCAACAACAGGAACATTTTTCATAGCTGACTGTGATGATCCATGGTTTGAATATCTGGAATAGACGTGTTCTACAGAAGAAAAAATATTTTCTGGGTTTGAAACAACATGATGGTGAGCAAATAATGGCAGCATTGTCACATCATAATAAACAGATAAAAGTCAGATATTCGTGTTTTTCTCCTCATAATGACTGCAACACATACACTCAGCTGCAGGTCATTTTCACCTTTTTTTTTCCTCTTTTCAATCTTTCTCTCTCTCCTCGGCTTGGTTTCTCTCTTTTTCTTTTTTCTTTCTGAGCTTAAGGGCCTGTAGCTCTGCTCGTCTCTGCTTCTGTTAATCAGCATAACCTTTCTGTGTGCTTTGTCGGTGACACAGAGGCTGGCATAAAAAAGATGGTTCTCAGCATCTGTGCCGGCTTCACGCTTTCTCTCTCAGCGCCTTTCGATTTCCATCGCAGCAAAAAAGCAGCTCTGTAGATAGCGGGCGCTTTGTGTTTGAAGTCTGTCATTGGCGAAAAGGAGGAAAAGGGATTTGTGGATGAGGAACCCCACCTTTCATTCCACGATGCCTTGCCCTGAGGGGGGTTATCCTAATTAAGGCACAGGCATGCGGGTATAGGATGGCACAGAGGCACATGTAACTAAGTATTCGGCCCTGGTGGAAACTGGCACAGGCGGAGGGAAGAGTCTCTGACTGGTAGACTTCAACATCGCTCTCTCTTTTTGGTCTTGTTAAAGTTTTGATGATTGTAAGGTATAATGGTCACATGGCTGGCTATGCTGCAGGGATGATATTCTGAATCTATGGTTTAATTGCCCAACTTCTGCCCAAAAAATCTATGAGGGGAGCATTCACTAAAGCCATCGCTTCACACTGCCATCTCAAAGCATGTCTCTAATTGCACGAGGGGCTCCCTTGTGTAAACCCTACAGAGAGAACTAGAAACAACTCCAAAAGTCAAAAGTGTAGGAGGCTTTGAATGGGATGTCTTGGAATTTTTGTTCCTCAAAAAGATTCCTTTTCAAATAACCCTCAAAAAGTGTGCATTATATATAGATGAAAAGCCACATAGCATTAATTTAAAGACCAAATTCAGTAGGTTGCATGCCAATATCATGTTAAAAATCCTTCACCCTTTAGTTTTTAACTAAAAATAATAAAGCAAAAAGACCCAAGAAGCCGTGGTTTACAAGATGAGAGATGCGTGTGTGAATTACCTGCGTCTCTCTCTATTAACAACGAAGCTGTGTTACCCAATGTTACCCACTAGTTGCCGAGAAATATCATGTTGCTATTCAGTAGTAAATCTATTTTATTAATAATAGTCGCGGGGCAGCATTGATAGCAAGTTTCTGTGCGCAGCGTGATCTCTGAGTGACGTATGCATGTGTATGCTTAAAAAAAAATGCGTGTGTGTGCATAAAAACAACACATTGATATCGAACATTGATTAAACTGACTTGGAACTACCTGTGCATTAAAAGGTGTTATTGCACACCTTCCAGCCAATCACAATTGAGTATTCAGACAGACCATGGTATAAATCAAATTATTCCAGGTCTAATTCACACAGAATGCACTTTCATGTTCCACGTGCACTATAGCGTTCAAAAGTAAGAAGTTTGGAGCCGATAAGATCTTTGAATGTTTTTTAAAGATGTTTATGGCTGCATGTATTTGATCAAAAGCAAACAAACAAAAAACGGTAATACCAATTTCATGACCACATAGGATGGTGCCTTATCTGCAATAGTTTTTTTGTGATGACTGCTCGTACATTAATTTTACAATTTTGGATGGTAACATAACTAGTGTCACATAGCTAGTGTCATTCCCTTCAGAAATCATGATGATTTGGTGCTCAAGAAACATTTCTTATTATCAGTGTTGAAAAGAGTTGTGTTGCTTACATTTTTGTGGAAACCATGAATCTCAGGATTCTGATTAGAAAAGGTCAAAAGAACAGCATTTATTTGAAAATATATGTCTGAACATTATAAATGTCTGAATATTTTTTTTTTTTAATGGTTAATTTCTTTAATTTTAATTTAAGTTGTCTCCTGTTTTGTGGAGTGTTCCAAATCAATCACTTGGTTCCTTGACTGTTAGGAAGCTATCCTTCCGGGCAGCTAAAAATGTTTATAAGCGAGATGAAATTCTGATATGATTTTAACAATCTCTCAAATTCTTCACAAAACACCTTTATAACAGCAGCCACGTTCCACAAAACCAGCCAGGAGAAGCAAATCGAACCGAAAGCGTCTTAAAAGGACAATGTCCCCGAGGTGCTAATGCCACTTGCACCACAATTGTCAACTATATATTTCCTCTCCTGCCGTTTTTCATTCTGTTTTTATGTCTGCTTCTGTGATAAACATGTCCAGTTTCGATCCGGTGTGACAGTGTAATTGAGCAAGTCACACTTCTCTCGGCGGGTTGACCGTCACAAGGCATCTTGGTCATTCTCTTGCTCTGTTGTAAATCCCAGCGCGGCCTTGACTCGCTAAACCTGTCTTCCAGCCTATTTTTGCCTCACCTTGTGTTTATTTTCCTCATAGCGCTTGGCAGATTTATCCGCATTCTTCTCTGTGTTTTAAATGCCGAGCAGCTTTTGTCATAACCTAAATGACTGGCCATACCCTCCGTCAATTGTAACGCTTTTCGGTTTATGTCTCTCTTCCCATTCTCTTTATTTCCTGCCTCCATCTTTATAGCTGAATTGTGGGACGCGGAATGAGACGCGCAACCTTGGCTTTAGCGCGGATGGTCATGCGGCATGACAATGAGGGCAGAGAGAGAGAGAGACAGACAGAAATGAGACTGTAAAAATCATTTTCTGGATTAAAAAAAAAATCACTTACAACACCTTCAAGTTTTTATTTAACACCTCAATGAAAAAAAAAAATCTGATCTGTAAAGCCATAAAAGTGAAAAGTTTGACCAGGGTGACAATGAGGACCGGCGGCACTGAGGCTGGGATGTTTAAGCGAGACGTGCAGAGAGAGAGAGAGAGAGAGAGAGAGAGACAGATAATGGGCAGAGAGAGAGACACATTGAATACAAGTTGCATTGGCTGCTTAAGAGCTAATACATGTCAAAAAATAAAGCATCAGACTTAAAAGGTCTTTGGAATTAATAAGACTGTGTAATGAAAACCGACAAAGTTCACGGCGGAATGTCACAACTTTGCACACGTTCAGACAAACTCATTCATATGTGCATTTGCGTTTGATTTAGCGATTGTTTTGATGCTGTTATTCTCTTTGTCTTTTCCGATAACAGACGGATGTGTCTCTTTATGCGAGTCGCCCACTCATGCAGCAAGTGTCATCTGAGTGTGTGGCATATTAAAGGCCTGTGGGAACTCATTAGGGTGACAGACGCAGGGCTTACTCTCCCTCCCTTGGATTGCCATGTTTGTGCCATGACGGGTTCAGGATGTGCAGCGTGAGGGCAGAGGTGGCGTGCGGTGGGTACGAGTCTCTCTGTCAAATGTAAATTTATGTTCCTGTTCCATTTGATGTTCAAGGGAGTTTCTACAGCTAGGGGAACTTTTGACCCTGAAAAATAAACACTCTTATACTGTACACTCTTTCAGGAGTTCACTATGTCATTTCCACATCTCAAATTATTTATTGTGCTTGATAGCATTCTGTGATGCAAATGACATTTTTAAGGATAAAATGTCTCTTTCTGGCTTGATTTCAAAGCTTTATGTATCCAAAATGCTCACAATGAAATGTTTTCAAAATCTTTGTAAGTTTGCCTCATTTTACAAAACATTAGTGGTACTTGCCTTGTTTTTTCTTCATGCACTAACTTTTGAGAAAACATCATTGGGTCACAGTTGCTGCCAGTGGTGAATATGATACTTTGGGGAATTCATATCATTTTCACACAATGAGTATTGAAATGTTTTTTTGTTGTTGTTAATTTCACTCTTTTAAATGTAATATTTTATTTGTAGTACCAGCACTTTTTTGTAGTATTTATGATGCTTTCACATATTTTAAGATTAAAAGTCTGGATCTGTGACAAGGGTAAAACTAAATATGGAGAACATAATTTGGAAAAAACTGAGAAAAGTTTACAGGATGGTTTTAATGTGAGCTTTATATAACAAAATGGGGAAACAAAATCTGTTCTTTTCAACAAAAATTAACCCCTGAAGTTTAAGTAAAACCTTCAGCCTTTTACATTTCTTTTTAAAGCATATTGTAAAGTGTTACTAATTAATTTCTTCTTAAAAAAATTTTGTGTCTCTTTTTGAGACAAATGGAATTGAAAATGACCATGATCCGGGATTTAAACTTGGGTTGCTCAATGCACATGATGATGTTACCAATCAGTCTTGACACACTGTCCTTGTCTAGTCGTTCAGACACATTTTTTACACCATTAGTTACAAATCCTCAGTAAACTTTGATTGCTGCAGACATATTGTGAATATTTTGAATATCGAATTTGATTATAATGATTATTTTTCAGATCTAAAATTTGGAAGTGATCAAAAACAATAGGTGCGTCCCAATTCGCAATAATGTTCATACTGTTTTGTAGTATGTGTTCACACTGAATATTCTAAAAAGAACAAGTGCATTTTAAATTCCCGGATGATGCACTCATTTAACAAAAATAAACAATTAAAGCTACACTGTGTAGGAATTACTCCAATCTAGCAGTGAAAATTGTATATGACTACCAACTGAATATTACTTTCTAGCCCCTCCCATTCCGAGGGCGTTATTTAAAATCTGCCGGCAGTCGTCAGTAATCTCCCCCTCGCATTCGTCACGGTGCCGCTGAGTGTAAAAAACGCGAAAGGCGAAGCTTGAATTTCCAGGTATGTCCCTCTTTTGCTAATGTATTTTCAAGATGGAGGCGCAACATGGTTTCGACCATTCGAGCGACTCACCCCGTATGTATTATGAATGGCAGATTCTATGCTTACGAGAATACTTGATTAGTTGATAGCAGTAATTATACATTAATGAGCACATATCATTTTGAAAGAACAAAGTGTTTTTTGCTAAGAATCAAAATAAAAAATGACACAGTGTAGCTTTAAAAAAAAGTGTGGAACGCTTTCCTTATATAGCAGAAGTAGAGGGGCTTCAGACTACTGGATGACAAAATAACCAACACGATCTCATGAACGTGCGTATCTATACCACGAATGTTATTTCTCGTACCATTTATATGCCAAAATGTTTTGTTTTTGCATGCATATGCTAAGCACTAAAAACCTTGGGTAGGATTAGGGGTGAGGAGTGTCTGCGTATTACTCGTGCATATAATCATATGCATATACTCATAAGCACGCGAAAACTGCGTATCATATGCACGCAACAACTATTTTTGGGGTATAAATGGCACGAGAAATAACATTCGTCGTATAGATACACACTTTCATGAGATCGGGCTGAAATAACCGTATAAAGTTCATACGCACTTATACTTTGAGTACATAGTATAAGTGCACAGTGTATAGTTTGTCATTTGGGACTAATGACTTCCATTTTGGGTGAGCTGCTTTCCACCAGTTTGTTTTTCACCAGCATTCAAATTAGATTGCAGACTGTTTGTATCACATGACTTTTCGCCTATATCTCTCCACTCTCCCCTCACATTCATGGCAGGTTTTAGGAGAAGAGCGTCTCGCTTTGAAACTGTATCCATGTCACTGTTTGACAGTGTTCATTTAGGAACATTTTATCTAAAATTTCATAATACTAGTTTTGCTTTGTTTCTGTACTGTGTATTATTTTCTCATCTGTATTTCTTTCTTATCTGACACTGTCTCCTTGCCTCCAGGAGAAAATGTCTCTGGAGTGCATCTGTTTTTTTTTTTTGTAAGCGTTTGTGAGTGTGTACTGTGTATAAGGGACTTTCCTTTGTCCTTGGGGACCAGGTGACTCATAAGTTTAACAGATGTCATAATCGCACACCCAAACACACCAAAGCAGAGGTGTGAGAGAGTATCACATGGCTGAATGCAGATCAAGCCTGTCGTGTGTGGTCGGGTCAAAAGTGTTGTTGCTAAGCGGCTAAGCCAGTTGCTGGGGTGATGTGTACACGTGATAATAAAGCCCCCTGAGCTGATGTGCTCGTCTTGTTTGTTTGAGATGAATATGTGAATAATGAAGACATTGTTCTGATGGTATCATCATTATTTTGGTTTCTGTCAACAACAGTCCTGCTGGAGCAAGACTTTTAATCATCCATGACACACAATCTGTAGAGCTGCTTTTTTTCTGCCTTGTTGACAACAGGGTGGTTGTCTTGAGGTCAATAGGTTTTAAGCATGATGAGGGATTTATTTAAGGCAGCAATGTTTTTGTTCAAAGTGTTGAAGTGTTGATTTTGTGTGTAGCTGGTGTCACCGAACAGAATTGCAAAAATCTGCCATTGGTCAGACAAAGAGATGGTCCCTCCCCAAACTCGCCCCATTGGTGGAGTCAATGTTGATGTTTGGTGCTCAGATCAACAGAACAATGTTTTGAAAGCATTGTTCAGAACAACTTTTCGGGTAAACTCAACCTGTGAATTATGAATGTGCAAAACTGTTACTTATTGCATATATAATATCGGTTATTGGTTTATTGGTCAATATTAAATATTTATATCAGCTGATATAAGGTATTTAGCACTAATGTCTGCCTATTTTTGTATTACATACCTTTGTTGTCATCTAGCACTCACTTTATCTTTAAAGGACAAGTTCGGTATTTTACACTTAAAGCCCTGTTTACAGATCGTATCTGATGAAATAGAACGGTTAAGATTAAAATTTGGACACATGCTCTTGTCCCGAGAATTTTAGGTTTATTTCGCTTTCCCCCCCACCCCCACAATGGTTGTCTATGTGCACTGGAACATTCCTTTCTAAAACACATTAAGCGAAATAAGCCTAAAAGTAGGGATGGCCCGATACCGATACCAGTATCGGGTATCGGCCCGATACTGAGCTCATGTACTCATACTCGTACTCGTAAAAACGCCCCGATACCAACAACCGATACCAGGCAGCGTGTGTACAGTGTTTGTGTCCAGACAAAGAAGCACTGACAACAGAAAGTATAATGGGGATAAAAAAGAAGGCTGTCTATGAAGTAAATGTATCATATTAGTGAAATATTAAACAAAATATAGTAATGCCTATATAGCTGTGGTGCGCGAGCTGATAAGAGAAAAACGCGCAGTGGATTGAGCGCGCCGCGGCACCGAAGCGTGAGCTGGTCGAGCGCATCAGATCAGACGTCAGTGGAAAGTTTGTAGTTCAGTCGGATATCAATGGCAAAGAAAGTAAAACGAGGCATGTAGCTTATTATTAACATTAACTGACCAGAGAGAGAGAGAGAGAGAGAGCGTGCACTTCTGTTGAATGCTCTGGATTGCTGATCGTTCACTCGGCACGTATATTTGGATTAAAACTAAATCGTATATGTAAGTAAAACATGAACTGTTACCTTATTTATGTTTAACGACATTATTACAGGACATTTGCAGGTCAAGAAGTTACATGAACTTCAAACATCCAAAGCGCGCGCCCCGAAAACCATCGCCTCAGACAGCGCGCGAACACAGTGGAATTATTTCACTATTGCGCTTGTACGGATGAATTCACACAAAACTATGTAAAAACGCCCGTCTTGGCGAGTATCCTAGTAAACAAAGTATATTAAATGTCAAGTGAACGTAGACAGTATAATTCAAATGGGGTCCGTGCGTTCGGTCTTAAAGGGGCAGCAGTTGAATTAATCTGCTGCTGTGTTTTAATGTTAACCAGACAAAGGATTAACTCTTGACTAAATAGGCTACCTTTTTTTGTAACTTCACAAAAAGATCCATCTATATTTAATTTATACAGTAATAAATATGCAGTGCATTAAATATATTTGATGAACAAATTAAGTTTACATTTAATAAACAAATATGATTTGACATTCTTTTGGTTTCTCTACCAATACATTTAAAAATGACAAATGCATGAATTAAATTAATTGAAAAAAAAATAAATACAGGTATCGGTTACGGTATCGGTATCGGCGAGTACCAAAAATGAAAGTATCGGTATCGGATTCGGCCTGGAAAAAGTGGTATCGGGCCATCCCTACCTAAAAGCGAAATAAACCTAAAATTCTCGGGACAGCAGCATCTGTCCAAATTTTTAACTTAACCGTTCTATTTCATCAGAAACGATCTGAAAACAGGGCTTTAAGTGTAAAATACAGAACTTGTCCTTTAAAGATTACCTCCGTTGAAATCATGTTTCGGGGGTCAACATATTTTGTTGATTGTGGAACAACATTCCTGTCCAAAAATTTACTCCTAACCATATCCTAACCCTACCCATAAGTTATCTCTAAAATTAGAGGGACATTATAGGTGAATAACACTGATGTAAAAGCTCCAAACCCTGGTTGTAAGCCTAAACTTGACATAAACTGTAAACTTGTCCCTCAAATCTGATTGGTTGAATGGAATTTTGATCGAGGAACAATAAAGTTGATCCAGGAACAATAAAGTTGATCCAGGAACATGGTTTATTTTTAGTTTATTTTTTATCTGTGGTTCCAGATTACAACTTTGAGTATGAGTATTCGTTAAATTCATTTTTGTAAATACACAAATATTAAAGCTAATATTTATTGTTAAATTTAAATGATGCAGACTTTAGAGCAGTATGTTTCTGTACTGGTTAAGCATTTACTGGCATAGAAACAGCAAAACGGGATACATTTTTGCTTTCTCTCCTTGGAGACAACATTTCAAACTCATTCATAACCAATTTAAAATTCATTATAATTTCATCATGTATGCAAATTAGAGGACTTAAACTTGGTGATAATACCTTTGCAGAAAATAATGCATAGCTATTATACAAACCAGCATGTCAGCAGGATTTAATTAGCTGACGAGTAAACAGCGAGCATGTTTAAGGATATGAATTAAACATTGCCAGTGTTTACTGCACATTAAACTACTTTGTGCACGTTTTCTTGAGTTCCATTCAAGTCATTTAAAATTTCCATGATTGTTGGAAGCCTTCACCTTAGCCTTCACCAGAGCGAGGACGCTCTGAAGCGTTTTTTTTTTTAAATAGTTCAAAGTTACTATCAGATTTAATGTTATTACCTTGACAAACTATACATCATTAAAAATATATAAGTCTCACGTTTCAGTATTTGACCACTATTGTATTCTGAGAAACTTATAGTGACAGTTATGTCTTAATTTGTGTCAGGATTTATGTAATGAAAAAATGAGTCGATACCTTTAATATGAATTATGAGCATCAGCGCGTCCATTCATAAAAAAAACTCCGGTGGTGTTGTCTTGAGAACGCGTGACAAAACAACGTTCCTCAGGGCTTTTGGCTCAAAAATGTGCAGATTTGGAGAAATATTGATATATTCTCATAGGTTTACATCAGATTTCTATAGACAGGATGGAATAATATTTATTGAATTTATATCAAAATGCGTCCATGTAATCATATGCGCGCTGGATACTCTGATGTACTGTGTTTTCAATCCATACAGAAGACTGAGGGCGCCAGAGATACACAGAATAATCCATATACGGATGCACTGCACATGAAGAAGAGCCCTACCATGTGACCTTCCAGAACGCCACTAGCATAAACACAGCTAGCTTTCAGAGATCGTTGTAACATGCAGATAAAGATGTTTTGAAGACAATAAACATGATTGCAATGATATTTGATTTACCTGTGTTCTTCGAGCCATGTCAGGTATTTTTATAATAATAGATTATATGTATAATGTATTGCTAATCGGTATAGACTTTACAATAGTGCAGAATAACATAAACTCATTTATTTTCTGTCTGATTTTCTTTTCTGAAGCCAAATAAGCTCATAGAAGATTATTTAAAACACTCGACTTGCGCTTTAAAGTAAGTTTGGAGCACAAACACGGTTTTAATCTCATAAATTGTCGTGTATTGATGGTGTGCTAAGCTAACATGCTAGCTAGCTCTCTAGTTGCACCTGCCATCTAGCTGTTATTTTTTATGATTTTTTTCTAAATCGGAATGCTTACTGAAATATTTATTTATTTAAGAAAGGCATTTGATACAGTTTCAAATGTGAAGTGAAGATTATGAAAGAAATTAGGGGGTGAAACACCGTGATTAGCCAGTCGTTAGCGATTATAATGGAGACAAAGGAAAAGAATATTTATGGCCATAAGCCGGCTGGAAAGAAGGTGTGAATGAGTGCAGGAGAGACTGACACTGAATGGGGCTCGTTTGCACCACAAAAAATAGAGACAATAGACTGAATAGATGCTAATAGATGACAATAAACACAAGTTTGCATTTTAGAGTCAATTCAAAATAAAGTCATTTGAGATGATCTTGAAAAACATTTAACAAAATACAGAGTTTTAGACTTATCACCTTCAAATTTTAAATATAACATGGTCAGACATGTGGCTTTAGCTGGAGTGCATTTCTAGAGTGCTGACGGGCCAACTTCAATTTAATTTTCATGAAGATGTTTCATAAAAATAAATTTCTAATAACTTACACAACTTTGAAGCTATTCATAATTTTTTTTTCATTATGACAATAATTCATTCTACATTTCCAATAAAGTGCCAGGTGTCAGCTTTCAAATGAGATCATGCTTGTGCTTTTAGGACAAAGGGTCAATTAACTGAATCTGTTTTAGGTTCAGAATGCAATTTCTGGGGATTTTTCAAAAATGGCGCTGAAGGCTAACAGGTTAAACTTGGTGATAATACCTTTGCAGAAAATAATGCATAGCTATTATACAAACCAGCATGTCAGCAGGATTTAATTAGCTGACGAGTAAACAGCGAGCATGTTTAAGGATATGAATTAAACATTGCCAGTGTTTACTGCACATTAAACTACTTTGTGCACGTTTTCTTGAGTTCCATTCAAGTCATTTAAAATTTCCATGATTGTTTTCATTGGAGCTGTGCAAATGTTTTCTCTCTTACAATCTGACAATGCATATTTTCTTATAATTATGAATTAATAAATATCACTGTTTCATTTTGTTTCCCGCTTCCCCAGACAAATCGCAGATTCAACCCGCTGCAGTAATCAGACACAACATGGATTCCCACCGAATCAAGGCATTTGACATTCACATCTGCAGAGCTCTCATTATCCAGACGGCGTAGTCTTGCCCGTATCCGTCTCTTCTGAATGCATTTTGGCTTTTACAGCCTTCTAACTTCCTGCTCCATTATCTGTGTTATCTTCCTCTCCCTCTCCCTGTCGCTGTGAGGTAAATGCGGAATGTCACACTCAATATTCCGGACGTGCCGTGATTAATTCCCCAGAGTTTCTCTTGGCCAGTTTACTAGCGGCCAGTCTGTGGTCGTCGGACGCTCCTTTGTCTCCTCCAATTCCCATTACGCTTTGCTGGCACTGACCTAATTTCCTCGCCACCCGCTCAGCTTCCCACTCGGAGCCCACCGCTGTCACCGGCTGAACTGCCCCACAGGGACCCATTCGCAAACTGATGGGCAGTTTTATAGCTGAGCGTTTTATGGCTATTTTTTTATTCCGAATTGTTTCAGTCAGCTAGCTCGGCTCATCTTTCGTTTCTAACCCCCAGGGTGCAGCAGTGCAGGGAGTTCGAGAATCAAACGAATCCCGCCGTATTTACCGCCTCCATAAAAAAATATGCCGCAACAGTTTGTCAACTTTGCACCCGCTGAGGCATTTGCGGCGCACCGACCGAGGCCATAATCTCCTAAAGATGTGAGGTGATTAGTTTGGAAATAACACTGCTGCTTCAGGGACCCTGGTTTTATGGGCCGAAGCTCGAACAGACGTATGGAAATACAATTTCTGAGACGATTTTCTTGAGGTGGTCTCTCCGCTCCCATTTTCAATCTGATAAATGTCTGTTCCTGCCAAGCATATTCAAGTCGCCAGTCACTTGTGTGTTGTTGCGCTGCTAGCGTTAACATCCTCGTCCAAGCATAACTTTCCTGGCAATGCGGCTTCTCTGAAAAGCTCCTATCCACCACGCCGAAGGTTCTTTCAGCCCTTGTTTCAATAGATCGGTTACCCAAGCAAGCCGCCCCCTCCATTCAGGTTCGACAGATTATCTGCCCTGCTCTCTGTTTCTTTTCACTCCATCACCTATCTTGAGACTTAATGGAAAATCTGTCTATTCCGGCGCCCTCTATTAGCATGAAACATGCCCATTCAGCTTTTGCTTTTGACCGGAATGGGCCGCGATGCTAATAGGTCTGCGGGAGATGCCGGGGAACCTTGTGGCAGGCGCAAGGGGGATCCCGGGGGTGCAACCTCTATCGCCTCGACGTATCTTAACGCACGTCTTCCAGAACAAATTGGCCTGTTTACTTAAGAATTGGCAGTGACCCATGAATATTTGATAGCATGCAACTGTTGACGGCCGCATACAATGACTCCCTTATCTTATTTAGCCAGCCTGGCAGGCTCACGCCTCCCAACACTTCCCCTGAGAGACGGACAACGCTGAAAGGGTTTGCAATCCAATACGGCAGCTGCACACCAAAGCCAGCGGTTATCATTGAGAGAGCAGGGCCGTCTAAGCCTTTCCCCCTTTCCCCAACCGTCGGGTATACAGGATATTAGTTGAACCTCTCATATCACCTTTGCCGCAACGGCTAATAATACAGCAGCCTGGAAATCAATGAAGCTGCCCTAGATTTCAGCTCGGTCCTCTCCATAAAGGGATCTAGAGGGCAGTGAAGTTTTCGTTTTCTCCCTTTTCTCTCTTTTCTCTTATTATAGGGGAAGAAAAATGGGTGACCGGGACTCGGAGATCATTTCTCCGAGTCCCTGAAAGTGCTAGTCGCTCTCTCCAGGGAGGTGAGTGTTTCAGTGGGGTTTATACTACGCTATGACAGTGGCTGTCTCTCTTCATTAGAGCACAGGCCTTTGCTCCCTCAAATGGTAATTCAGCAGCGCAGGATTGTGCTGAGTGAGCAGAGGAGGATTCTGGGTGGGCTGATAGAGACGAGAGATGCGATGAGATCAGGTTTCACTCTCCAGGCCAGTGGTGGGCGACCTCATCCGCAAAGGACCCCTGAGGGTCTGTGTTTTCATTCTAAATGCACCTGCCTAAACAAATACAAAACTCAGTTTAATGACAGCAGTTAGAAAAACACTAGGACTGGAAGTTAATTAAGGCGCACACAATAGTGCTTTACAGGTAAATAAAACGAACACTGAAACTGAGCTTTTATTGCATTTTGATTGATTTTATATTCACTTTTTTTCTCTAAATCAGAGCACAGTTGAGTCAAATTCAGAGAACTGATCATAGTCCAAAAAGCCGTTCACAACAAAGACATTAACGATAATAAGCTTTTAAATTCTATGAGAATAGCGAAGTCCACACCACATACCAGAAATGACACAGATGGATGATTCACATTTCATGAATGATTTCAGAACGAGCAAATCAGAACTTTTTCCTGGCTTTAAAGAGATTGAGCATTTAGAAAAAGAGAAACAGAACATTACTGTGGGTTGGTCTGGATGCTAAGATAGTTATTGTCACCTTTATAGTTATTCATTTTGGTGTGAACAGTCCTAAAGAGTGATTTTAATGGGATTTTTAAAAAATCCATCTATTTATCCATTTAAAATTTGATAGGGTAAATTTTCATTTCATGCTGACTTTAAGGTTAATTGTAAATTATCATTATCAAAAAGAACCTGGCTGGAGCTGTTCATTGTTATCTGTTGATCATAACTTTCATAAATTTATCAACATGCTTCCAATCATACAAAGCTGGACAGAGTCGCAAGTAACAAGTCATTTAGCAGAGGTTTTCTCCAGAGCTACTTAAGCACTCATGTTACATGGACAATCCCCTTGGAAGAACCTGGGGTTAAGTGCTTTACTCAAAGCCACAATGGTGATGGGTCATGGTTTGCTCCTGACAGGGCTTGAACTTGCAACCTTCTGATTACCAGCTCTAAACTGTATTGTGATGCGGTGGATAAACATTATGGAGAGTCATTGTTTAACAGTCACAACTCATTAATTGAATCCACTTAAATTTGTAAAATGGAAGTTAACAGTTGTACAGAATAATGTTATCCCTACTATATATGGTTATCCCTACTATATATGGTTATATGGAAGTAAAAAGACCAATCACAATTCAATATGCAAATATCATGATGACATCATCACAGCATTTTGAATGCTAAACGCACTTGATTTAATTTCCCGCAGTGCGTTAATGGCCAACTTTAGCTCTTTATTCCCAACCTGTTCATTTTCTAGCCATCAATAATCAAGGTAATAATACGTGTCTGAGCTTGGCATATAGCCTTCTATAAAAATATCCAACACCATTCAACACAAGTAGGTTACGGAGTTCAGGTACTTTTGACTCTATATTTTTTTTAATTGCAGACTCCCACTAAAATGGAAATGGCCCAGGTGTAGTGTAGTTAGTAAAAAGAATGGTGTACTTAAACACTGCTTCCTTTCACTTGGGAAAATCTCCTTGTGTTGAATACTGTGGAGCTGTAGTTTGTGAGTGAACATTAGGTCATCAGGTTAAAGTGAAACGGGTGCCGTCATCCCCCCATCAACAGTATCTTTCAGCTGCTCATTGTCTCGTTGTGAATTTCAATCTCTGTTTTTGGCCTACGACACAGAACAGCCACGGCCAACACTGAACGCGAGAGCTGATTGAAGTGGAATCAACTATTTTCTTTACCCTTTTCTTTAACACTTTTCCAAGCACTTAGATAGACTTGTTGAAATATTTAGGCTTGCTCTTCAGATCTCACTGTTCTACTCATTGAATAGAAGCTCATCTGATGCCAGAATCGATCTACGGTACATGCATTTTTTACACAGTCATCTGCTTTTCATTGCAATGCTTGCTTAATTAAAGGAACCTTCCTTTTTAAAACTCTGTTACACAAGGTTATTTAATCAACTAATAACCCTTCTTATTATTTTATTGGTTTGGACATTTGCTGATATAAATTAGACCAGCGCTACTTCTTCCTAACTGTGTTTGTTTTATAGGTACCCACAGAATCAGAACCTGAATCACAGAAATTTAATAAATGGATTTAATTAAGCAATAATAGTACGGACATACTATTATTTTCAATGATAACTTTTACAATAAAATGACTCAATGCTGTGGGTTTAAAACTGACACACCAAGTAGCATATTTATATATCCCACTTTCCTTTCTTAAAATAGTGACTGAATGTGTTAAGCTGAACCAATACAGTAACATGTAATATTACAAATAATTTTGCATTGGAGGTCGTGTTTTTTTCTTCTTCTTTTTCTCTCTCTCTCACATTCGCTTTGTTGTTGTCTTTTTCATCTTCACAGTGTTTGGGCCTTTTCTGTATTTCATGCCTATTTGGATTGGGGATCTTATTCTAAAGCATTAGCATTCTTTTAATAGCTGCCCCTGCCCTAATATGAAGGGGTATTTTGTTAAATTAATTGTTGTTGTGCTCATCATCATCATCATCATCATCATCATCATCTTCTTCCTCTTTTTAGTACGTTTATGGGTGTTTTATAGGTGGATGCTTATTGGCCTAAGTCATGAGTCTTACTTAAAGACTAATGGTCTCTAGATATAGTTCAGTTCCCTCCTTTAATGCCAGTCTGATGATAAAACAAAAAAAAAAAAATCCCTCTTCTTCTCTATGATCATCCATGTATGTAGCAAAAACTGAAAGGAGGATTGTGTTGGGACTGTTCCCCTCCTGAAACATCACACTTTAAGGAGACTTTTTATAGGGAATGTGGAAAGTAAAAGTTAAGCACTTCAACATCTCTATTGTTATCTGTTGTTAAATCAGCATTAAGAATGCTAAAAAAAGTGGGCCACTTTAGACATACAGTACTACTAACTATATGTAACTTTGCAATTATCCGGCATGTCTATCTCTCATTAGAGTATTAGAAGTCTGCTTAATATCTGCTAAAACTTTATTTTGATTGTGCACCAACAGACATTACTGATTATAAGTTACTTTGCAACATGTCAACTTATTCTACTAACCCCAACCCAAACATCTAACAGACTACCGGTATACTATACTAATGAGAGTTAACAGTTGCAAAGTTACTTAGTTACGTATACTAAGTGGACCATCAAAATAAATAATGTTTTAAAATATATTCAAATCGAAAACAGTTCTTTTAAATTTGAATAATTCACAATATTATTGTTTACTAAATTCAGTCTTGGTGAGCATAGGATACGCCTTTCAAAAACAAAATATACATTTTCAAACTTTTGAATGGTAGTGTAAGACCCCCAGGAACATGTATTGAGAGTATATTGGGTCACTTTTGATTTAATGTTGACTTTAAATGAAAACATTTCTTAGTGCATGGTTTTCAACACAGTATTCACATGCAATTGTAAAATTCACATTTGGCCTTGATCACATAAAGCATTGATTCAAGCAGCAGAGCTCCGTCCTCTCCAGCTCTTCTGAAGCACGCACCACGCAGCGCAGGAGTTAAACAGAGAACACGTGTCTCAGAAACCCTGTGGCCTTCGTCAGCGGATAATTAAATCCAAGCCTATTTATTCTGTTTAATGTGGCTTTAATTCAATTACAGCAGGGTCAGGGAAGGGGTCTCTGAAGCAGTGGAAAGAGAGAGACAGAGGGATGTTGTTGACACTGGACATTGATGATGTGAGCAGTAACTGCATTAGACTCCTGGACGAGGACAGGGACAGAGGCAGATATGAATGAGCCAAGTATTGTGGTTTAACTTCATTTTGCATTGCATTTTGCTACCACATCAGTCTTCACAGCCATGGCGAATGAATATGGTAATCACAGCCCTAGCCATCCTTGCCTGTTCATGTGAGAAATAGTGATGTCCAATTCATAATTCCTTCTCCGTTGGATCTTTTCAGTCACAAAACCAGCCTGAATGATTCGTTCACAAATCAGGCTCGCCCGAATCTCTCACTGACTCCTGTCACAGTGGTTTTCAGTGAATAATGACGTGGATATAGTGAATGATTCATTCTGACTGGTGTTTTTCTATTGTTTTCTTTTCTTATATTTAATGTAATGCATTAAAAAGAATGAGAAATACAACAAAAAATACCGTCTTGTGGGTTTTGAACAACATGTAGGTGAGAAGTGATGACAGAATTTTTGTTTAGGGGTAATAATGTGCAGTACACTGAGACTTTCTGATAGTCTGGGTTTGTGAGACTTTTTATTTTAAACAATGTTTGCAGAGCATATAGATTCTGTCTTCACCTGTAGAGTGAACATTGCCATTGGAAATCTGCAGACGATCAGTATTATGTGTGCTTAAGGACTAATGCATCATGAAGGACTGTCAGTGTAGACAAAGATCCAGCTGTATGACCTATTGAATGCAGATCATCTTCAGATCAATAGCCAATGTCAGGAAGAAATCCACTAACAGGAGGAGAAATACTCTCAGTTGTGGTATATTACTGTTATAAATCCATGTATTAGATTATATCTGCCTAGGGATCTAAAGCTAACATTTATTATAATTTTTATTTTAAATTCATTAGCTGGTCGAGTATAGACTGGCTCCGCTCTCCTACTTCCGCTCAATTAAAATTTCCCTTCAGTACGTCTTCTGGGTTTGCGTTGTATTCTTGGGTTTTCTCCGGTATTTTTATTTTTAACTGTCCAATCAGCGAACAGAGGGAGTGGCTGAGAACGACAACGTTGAGGTCGTGCGCTATAAGTTGAAGTTTCGTCACTACCAAAAGCTTGAAAACCTTAGTTGGTCTGTCAGCTTACCAGCTTAGACCAGTTACCATGGCTCAAAACTGCTTCTGGCATACACTTGATTTTTCTAGAGGGATTTGTATATTTAATACCTTTAAAATTTTTCATTATCATAATAATCTATTGTTATTCTGTCATGTTTTCTCATGTGGCCAACAAATTTGTTGCTGTCACTCTCAAAGTTTATTTGCAAGTGTTGACATTTTATATACTGAATGTTGAATTGCTATCTGGGCGTCCTGTGTGAACGTGTTTGATGGAGATCATAAACTCTATTTAGAGAGAGTCAGTTTGGCTCTGTTGTTGTTTGCTTTTAAGTGTGATGTGTAGGGGAAAAAACTCGCACAAATCATGACGAGAGCCAAATACAAAGCAAATAATGAAAAGAGAAGCAACAGACCATTAACTTTTTTGCCTCGTTGTGACATAGTGCACAAAAATATTGGGCTATAAGAAAGCAAACAAGGATATAAAGCTATTACTTGACGAGATTAATTGATCTCAATCCTATAATGGTTTAATTGACTGGAAAATAGCAGATGGTTTGATAGCAGCGTCGTAAAAGAAGCTTGTCAGCAGAGCCTTAATAGCCTCTCTGTCCAATTTCAAATATTTCGCCACACGTTTTATTTCCACCACCCTGCTCTATACCGTTTTCTTCCTTTTAAAGAGAGTGAGGGAGAAAAGAAAACACAGATATACTCCTTAATTTCCCTCAGATCTATAGAGTTATCATATGTTGTCTTTCTCTTTATTATATCTCTGTCAGGTCATTGAAAATGTTTCTGTTTAACATAAAGGAAATGATGAACAACGCTTAAAACGACTACCATATTAGTCGTTGTTATTGTTATTAAAGTCTTTTATTGAAGTTATTGTTTAAATTAATGAACAATTATGGATTTGTACACTTTCTGGGAATGTTGAGTTGGTTGCTATGCGGTTGCTAAGATGTTCTGTGTGGTTTAATTGTATAGTGCTACTGAACGTGGATGTTAGGGCATTATATGTGGTTGCTAGGGCATTGCCAGGTGGTTGTCACTATGAAATCAAAATGGATTTTTAAGGAATATTGCAGTGTGTTTTATATAAATGAGTTATCCTTGCATATAATTTGTTCAAGAAGCAGTTTTATTCAGATATACGTCACAATAGGGAAGAAAAGACGATCACAACTTCCATTTAATGCCGACTTTAAGAATTCTGAATGTTTTTTTAACATGTTGCAATGCAGCCTCTAGGGTGCTCTGTGTGGTTGCTAGGGTTTTACTATGGTTGTTTGAGAATTCAGAGTGCATGTTTTCACTATGCAGCTTCACTAGGGTGGTTGCTGAGTTGTTCCAGGTTGTTGTTTGGGGTTTTCCAAGATGGACTATGTGGTTGCTTTTTTTTTTTAGTTGCTGTGCATTTTATGTGATTGTTAGCATGTTGCTAGGTAGTTGCCTAAGAGTGTTCTGAGTGGTTTTTAACATGCCATTTATTTGCTAGGGGGTTGCTAGGGCATTTTGGTGGCTGTTATGTGGTTTGCTTAAGTGTTATGATGGTTTGAAACATTTTGCTGTGTACACGCATGTTAGTAGTGTTGCTAGGTAGTTTATATACCAAAATACTGTAGTTATATCAGTTATCGTTACTACTGTAAAGTAATAATACATTATTATGATGTCCATAAACACAGCGTAAGAAGCTTTCAGGAGAGTTCAGTCTTATAATGTCTTTTAAATGAGGAAAGATTGGCATTTCTTTGTAGGAGGGCTGGTTATTGTAATCATCATCATATCACATTTTCCAGTCGAATTCAAATCTAATCAATGTATAGTAAATCTTGGACTGTGCAACATATCGGAGGGGGTGGAATGGGATGGAGCGTTCAAACAAAGGAAAATCTTCTTTCCATGCCTAACTACCCTCCACAAAAGCATATGTGCCCTAGTAAATAAGCAAACACCCACTCATCAACACGTGCTAAGCACCTGCAGCATCCTGGCCTCTGTTGCACCGCAAAAGGGCTGAGCCATCGTTTTTGCTTTTAAGTACTGGTGGGTGTGTGCAAAGGAAGGTGGATGCAATGTGGCAGCCATTAAAAATTAATTCAGGCCCCTGAGGTCCCAGACCACCCATCAATCTCCCAATGACCAAGGCTGCATCTTACTCCGTGACAGATGCCCTGGAAATGGACAGGTTGCGTGTGACTTGAATAATCTCCGGCAAAACTGGAGCACGGTCAGAATGTGGAAAAGAGGAGAAGCGGCCAACAGGGCCTGTCTCGGTTAATCCTGAAGAATGGCCGGTAAAAGCGGTGGAGGAACGTGTCTCAAGTGAGTCTAGACTGGATGTAGCAAATGCTGAGCGGGCAGAGCTTTAATTGATGAGTGTGCATCTGTCACAGTTTTCTGAAAGGCTTTTGTATTGCTAATGCGAATAAAGAGAGTGCTCGTAAGCAGATCTCATGGCAACAGTTGCTTGAACAGAATGCCTTTGCCAAAGTGCAAAAGCTGTGGATGTCTCACAAGACAAGCTTAAAGAGATACTTCACCCAAAAATTAAAATTTTGCCACTGTCTACTCACATTCTTTTTTTCCCCTGTGGAATCTTATAGGAGATGTCTTGCAGAATGACTAGGCTCTGCTTTTTAATACGTTGAAAGTAGATGATGATTGTATGGTTAAGTATATTGGTTATCAATCTATATCAATGTGTTTATTTATGCATCTACTTATTAGTAAAGTCTATTATTGGATATTTAGTTGTGTCCGCCTATTTTAAGATTTAAATCATCTAGCACTAACTTGAGATGTTAAATTATGGCAAATATTTAACCCTTTAAGAGCACTAAGTCTTGCATTTCCCTTTGAGAGCATGTTATAAACCATGTAGTTCAATAGAATGTCAGAATGAGGAAGAAAGGTGATTTAAGTAACTTTGAATGTTGCTTGGTTGTTGGTGCCAGACAGGCTGGTCTGAGTATTTCAGAAATTGCTGATCTATACTGAGATTTTTACGCACAAACATCTCTAGGATTTACAGAGAATGGTCCGAAAAAGAGAAAATATACAGTGAGCGGCAGTTCTGTGGGTGAAAATGCCTTGTTGATGCTTGAGGTAAGAGGAGAATGACCAGACTGGTTCAAGCTGATAGAAAGGCAACGGTAACTCAAATAACCACTCGCTACAACCAAGGTCTGCAGAAGAGAATCTTTGAACACACAACACACACGTCGAACCATGAAGCAGATGGACAGCAGCAGAAGACACACCAGTGCCGCTAAGAACTGGAAACTAAAGGGCTACAATTTGCAGAGGCTCTACAAAATTGGACAAAAGAAGATTGGAAAAATGTTGCCTGGTCTGATGAGTCTTCATTTCTGCTGCATGAAAGCATGAATCCATCCTGCCTTGTATCAGCGGTTCAGGCTGCTGGCGGTGTAATGGTGTGGGCGATTTTTCTTGGCACAGTTTGGGCCTCTTAGTACCGATTGAGCATCATTTAAACACCACAGCCGACCTGAGTATTGTTGCTGACCGTGTCCATCCCTTTATCAGTGTTTCCATCTTCTAATAGCTTCTTCCAGCAGGATAAAGCCCCATGCCACAAAGCTCAAATCCTCTCAAACTGGTTTCTTGAACATGACAATGAGTTCACTAAACTCAAATGATCTCCACAGTCACCAGATCTCAATTCAATAGAGCACATTTGGGATGAGGTGGAACAGGACATCCGCATCATGGATGTTCAGCCGGCAAATCTGCAGCAATCGCATGATGCTATCATGTCAATATGGACCAAAATCTCTGAGCAATGTTTCCAGCATCTTGTTGAATCCATGCCACGAAGAATTAAGGCTATTCTGAAGGCAAAATGGGGTCCAACCCCTGTACTAGTAAGGTATCCTAAATTCCCATCCCTTGTAAAAAAAAAAAGAAAAAAAAAGTGTGTTTTATTTATGGTTAGTAAAATAATTTTTCTACTAAACTAACTTTATGTGGGGAGAGATGCTTTTGGACTTTGGTGCTCTATAGTATATCCTCTCATGCTGAGTGTATTTTCTACACAGGAGCCATCACACCTCTCTTCGCACAGCAATAACTCCCTCAGGCAAACTCGAACCACACTGTAAGCCTGAAACCTCCATTCGCTCCGGGTCTCCATTTTCCTCCAGTCGCAGGTTATGTAACGGAGGAGCGGTCGTCATGGCAACCCCTCCACTCGGGTGCCCCGGTGGATGGTTTGATGAGCTGCCAGCAGTCGGGTCACAACTAATGGCATTCCAGCTGTCTGCCATCAGCTATCCTCACCCAGCGTGTTCCCTCAGCACTGATCCAGGACCAGACTGCGGATTCCAAACCTCTTAACAAGATCATACTTGTAGATATGGAACAGAATTCTGCTCTTAGATCAACATTCACTCCTGATTTGACCAAAACCTGGTGCTGTTAGAGATTCAACTCACGTATTAAAGAGGTTGGAGAATGCTCAACACCAGTGGTTCTCAACTCAACACTGCAATTTTTTTTGTACTGAATGTCTGACAGGCCGAAGTTCAATTCATGTATTTATTTGCTAACGAGCTGATGATTCAACTCAGCTTTGTAAATAATGGAGCCCTACAAAACCATTGTTATAGACAGCAATGAGGCTACATAATCTGGAGACATTTGAAAACATTTTAATCGGCATTTTGGCCTTGCATCTACACTTCAATGGTGTTTTTGTCCTGTGAAAATGTATCTTTTTTGAAGTGGATTTATCCCAAGTGGATACATTTAAAAATATGTTTTCCCATTGTAGTGTTGACTGTGAAAATGGTGGTAGCTATAGGAATTTATGACACATTTAGCCATATGATGCATATTGAATCGATAGATTGGCTATCTATGTTCATAGCAGTATGTGCCTGCTATGCCTAATTTGCTTTCACAGTTTGAAAAATATACATGTTACTTTGCATAATCTTCATATTAAATTCCAGCAAATGACAGAAAATTTACTCGCAAAACATGAGGGCAAATGCGTTTTAGAGCATACAATGAGTGGCGATTGAGTGCGACCTGAACGCACCAGAGATATTTTGCTAATAAAGTGATCGTGCCAGAAGAATAGTGTGAGAACTTTGTTATGTCTGGTCTCTCTATATCATATCAAGGTATTTTTACTCGACAACGATTTGCTAAAAATGTTAGCATGACAACAACATTGTCAAAACGATCCTCGAAAACGACTAAAACCGCTGTATTATGCTGCCAGGCCAGTAGTTGGCGATGTCACATTGTAAAGAAAAACTATGCGCCTATAACATGTTATAGACATTAACATTAACGTTATCGTTTTCAAAAACTTGCACTTTGAAACCCTGTTTCAAAAGATAGCGTTTTCAGGTCCCCAAAACACTGTTTGCGTGTAAATGAACAGCCAAAACACATCAAAAGTTATTATTAAAAAACTGTCATGTAAACAGTTAGCTTTGCTCAGTTAGCTTTGCTTCTCAGATGTTTCTCCTATGAAAGACCACCATTATCTCACATGTTTTCTCTAGTTTCAAAAGATCACAAATTGTGCTCAGGTTTTTATATGTTTAATATTAGCATCAACTTTGTCTCAGATGTTTTTCCTGAAATTCCTTATGAGAACCTTAGAGTTCAAATTGAGATTTCTGACTTTTCCCAGTAAGCAAGTTTGCGTTTAAAAGACGTCTAGCCGTCCAAACACAGCCCAGACGTCTAAAACAAGGCAACATTTCGGCTGTCAGTGAAAATTGAATAGACATCTAAACCATAGCCCAAGAATAGACTAGTTATCAATTAGATAAAGAAATTAAATGAAACGACTTGTCTATTCTTGGATTATGGTTCAGACGTCTATTAAATGTTCACTGACAGCCCGAATTTTGCCTTGTTTTAGACATGCTGTGTTTGGACGGCTATTAGACGTCTTTTAAACGCAAAATTGCTTGCTGGAATGTTTGCTGGGTTATTTCCTCGGTATCTTGGAAAATGTAGTCATAGTCCCACTGCTAGGATTCTTCTGAGGCTGTAGAAGAGAAATCTTGTGACAAGAGAAATATTTGAGAACCATTAATTGTTGTCTATTCAGGAAAAGAAAAATTATTTTGATAATAAAGATATTTCTTTCTGATGATAAAATGCCAGTCATAGATCTCAGTATATGAACTCCGATATTTCTCATCAAGTTCCCCAAGATCAGATCTAAGCTGGAACATCTGAGATAAAGTTGATACTAAAAAAGCACAACATTTGAGCAATGATTTTTTTTCTTAGTTCAGGAACTCATTAAATATTGATGATCACCTACTGTATACTTTGAGAAGTTGATACATCAATAGGAGAGATGCATGTTGGAACAGTTAATATATATATATATATATATATATATATGCAATTAGTAATGCTATTTTGATTAAATTCCAAAAGTAAGAATTTACAAGGAATTCGGCCATGTCACTTTTAATAAGCATGTCGAGAACATTATTGTCCATAATGCAGAGCATGGAGGTGGTGGTAAGCATTCAAGGAGGTATGAGTGTTATTGTAGGTTGCAAAACTAACCCAAGATTTATCCTTTTCTCAACAAATCCATTTGCTTTTCTCTTTGCAGCATGACAACAGCAGTGATCAAAGGTTTCAGAGGAAGTGATGACAAAGGAGCGCAGGCACAGGTCAGTGCTTTTGAAAAATATATGTTTAACCTCGTTACCATCACCGTGGTTGTGAATGCATTAAACATTAGGCCTGATTTATTAGGCACCTGCTTCTGCTGAAGGGAAAGATCCGCCCACTCCACACACGACCAGAATGAACTAAAAAGAATGAGTTCAAATCAATGCAAAATCAATTTATCTTATTTCACACAAGGCTGCCTCTTAGGGATTAGACGCAAGAAACTAAATAGATCAACATTAGCAAAAGGAAACTAGTTTTTTTTAATGACACAATGCTTGAGAATAATGTGACTTTAAAAAGATGACACTGAGGTATCCATAATGCAGCTGGTGCATGTTTAAGAATGCCATCGCAAGATTATGATGTTAGCGATGAGCAACGTTCAAAATTGAAGAATTGGCTACCGTGCAGTTCATGAGTGTGAATTTGAGCAGAGGTGGCCACACTCCACTGAAAGAATATATATTTTTAACATTTTTTTATAGGAATGATAGAAGCAGGAAATTACCAAATTTTGATTCAACACCATCACAAAGCAGATTACCAAATTGTGATTATGTATCTATTCTCATTATGTACCTATTCTCTCACACACACACACACACACACACACACACACACACACACACACACACACACACACACACACACACACACACACACACACACACACACACACACAAAATATAGTGTATTCAGTGGGACATTACATGTGCTTTTATAGTAAACTATAAAATTGCAGTAAATAACAAATTGTTAAAATAGTTTTTTAATAAATACAAAAATACCAGCTGCCCTAAATATCAGTACAACTGTGTTTTTCCTCATGATTATATTTTATTAAAATACAATTTGTCTTTCTTATTTTTGTTATTAATATGTACATTAGAGTGTTGCATGTTACATTTTATGTTTAGTTGTTGTTTATTGCATGATTTTGTCACCATAATAACCCTGATAATGTGTTGCGTTTGACATAATGTAAATTTTTAATAGTTATTGTTTGTGGCCATAAAGTCACTATTGATTAACTGCCACATTTGAACATTATTTATTTATTTATTTATTGTCATATAAGCTTGCTTTAATTTGCTCCTTAACGCCATTGCCCTTGATACTGGTCATCAGTTTAAAAGTGTCCAAAATTTGGTAGCATTCTGTCAATCACAGTCTCAATATGATTGAACAAACATTCGGGCTTCTCAATCAAGGAATGACGCACAAAGATCTCTCTTTCCCCCATTCCTCAATGACTTTGATATATGCCTTTGCCACTGAATCTCATCTAATTGTCATTATGGGGTGTTGGGCAGTAATTAAAAGGGGCTTAAATGTTGCAGCACGCTATTTTCTTTAGCCAAACACGTGCACACGTACGTCTCTAGAGCCAGTCATACTAACAAGGTCAGATTTAGGGGTCGGTCAGGCACTGGGCTTTGAGGTGACGGTAAATGAGAATCAGGAGGAATTTGCAGCATCGCTTAAATCAGAACATAATGGTTTGGATGACAGCGGAGAGACGGCCATTGACAAACCCACATTAATCAAAGCAACCACATCTGCAATCTAATCGTTATCCTCATTTACCTGCAAGTGGCTGATTCAGGATTTATATTTTTTAACCCAATCAAATCTTAATCGCATTTCGCTTTAATCGATTGCGTTTAAAGAGATGATGAGTAATTTGTTTAATAATCTAGCACCGTAATTATCGTTGCTTATTGCAAAGTTAAAGTGCGCAACACCCTTATTTCTCCGTTAAACCTCTCATGGGTTTTGTGGATGGATGCTCGAATAAAATAAGCAATGTTATACCATCGGCTGCAAAACACTTGTTTTAATGTTTTACAATGCATTTAGATTTTTAGTAATGGTACACACTCTTCCCTGGTATATCATTTTTCAGATGATTCACCGATCATTTCCCTCTTTTCTCTTTGATTTTAGGGATAAGTTATGAGGGGATAGGGTTTAGGACAGGAATGTTGTTCCAGGATCAACAAAATATGTTGCAGCGATGCCAAAGAAGTACCACTTTTGGTTTCAGCTTTCAGTGAAGCTTTCAGGTTCTTATAAGAAACATATTTTTTTCTTACGGTTTTTCTCGATTGTTTACACACATTTTCTGAAAGCATGCCTCATATTCTCAGAACTCTACACACAAATAAAAAAACACACACACAATGGGCAAATCCCCTCAATTCTCCTGCAAAATGAAACTTTACATTCAAAACAATGTTATTTCCTCTCAAAATGGTATTTTGTTTTCACACACAAACCATTCATATGAGTAGACATTCATAAAAACCAGTTGAACACTGATGTGCTCAATGTAAAACACTGATGAATGGAAAACACTTCTTCTCAATTCATCATCCTGACTTAGGCCTTTTTTTTTGTTCAGTGGTTACACTTATTACAGACAATACATAAGTGTGTTGTAAAATATTTGAGAATATTGTTTTTATACTCAGTCAGAACACACAAACACACGGTAACAAATATATTAAATTTTTCTCACAAAAACAATGTACAGAGTGTACATCCCAACACAAAGTTGGACATACAGTGTTCTACATACAAAACAACAGAAGAATTTACTGTATACAGTTACAGTAAAAAAAAAAAAAAAAAAATCCAATGTTGGCATCCATTGCTCCATTGAAGAGCTCCTGTTGCCCTTTTATGCTAAAGCTCTGATTGCTCCTTTGACCGGGCGTAACTCCCTGGCCCGACCGCCCTCGGGGACGGGGGTGGGCTCTTTGGACAGGCCCTCTCGAGACCTGCAATCGACCAGAGTTTGAAATTTTTTCCCCTCGTCATTTTCGAGATATTCGCGAAAAACCAAATCCGGCGCCCGTGACGGACACCC